>CM022952.1:38459911-38519395 GCA_012931725.1 Litsea cubeba
CCCATACAATCTAACCTCTCCATTCTAGGGTAATTCACATCCAACTTAGGCCATAAAAAGGGCCCGCCTAGCCACAGACACGGGTCAATGATCCACCAATCAGATTACCGGGTCACCTCTAGTATTCCTAGGTTTAGGTCCTCCATTTTCCATTTAATTAACAGGTATGAGCAATAATAAGGACAATAGAGTGATAGTCATAGTATGAGGGAGATGAATCTCCAAGTACACGAATCATAGGGAGATAGCAACAGTCCAACCTAGGTAAATGGTCCACTTTCGGATACAGGTCCATCTCAGGTAATTCGATCTTTAAGTGAAACCACAGATGCTAAGGAATATTGTGTTTGGTGCTTAGAAGTTATGTGCATCATTTGGTAACGTATAAAGGTCGAATCATCTTAGATTACATAACCTGGACTTTAATTAGTGGACCCCACGAGTCAAGGTTGAGCCGTACCATTGACTCGTGGCTGGCACAGTGATGGAAGTCTATTTGAATGGTCAATGGGCCCTACATATGATTGCAACAATAGAAATTAGAATCTGGGGATCGTCACTGTACACAGTGTGCTCAGCCGACCTCCTGGCCTGGGCGGTCAGCTCGGCACACTGGGACCAGAGAAGGAAAAACACCCTACAGGCAAAGCCTTTGTCCAGGACTTCCTGTGAGTTCGGCTAACTCCCTGGCCTGGGTAGTTGGCCGTGCACACTAAGAATTCTGGCTGAAGGGAATGTCCCAGGTTCTAGTCTCCTTTGTTGAAATCCCGCCTTTTTGGAAATCCATCTCGGAGTTCGGCTAAGCAATGGAGCTCAATTATACTCAGTTCGGCACCCAACTCAGCTCGGCAAAGGGCCTAGCTCAGTTGGCCACCCACTGAGTTCGGGAAAATGCATTGGTTCGGCAGGCATTGAGGTTGGTAGCTCAGCTGGTTAAGCACTGAGTTCGGCTAAGCTCGAAGTCCGGTCTGGCACGGAACCCGGTCTGGCGCTGAGCTCAGTAAAACACTGAGTTCGGCCATAACACTGAGTTCGGCCGTAACACTGAACTCGGCTTTGAGCACTGAGCTCGGCCTAGACACTTAGCTCGGCTAAACGCAATCTCATCCTAACCATGCTCGGCAGAACTCTGAGTTCGGCTAGTGTTGAATCCAGCCATCGCTGAGTTCGGCCAGTGCTGAGCTCGGCAGTTGCTGAGCTGCGCTAACGCTGAGCTCGGCAACCGCTGGGCTCTGCAAGTGCTGAGTTCGGCAGTTGCTGAGCTGAACGCTGAGCTCGGCAACCGCTGGGCTCTGCAATGCTGAGCTCGGCCATCGCTGGACTCTGCCCATCTCTCCTATCAGTGTTGTGTTCTGTTACAGAACCCAGTTCTGCGACAGGACACAACTCCTCTTCATTAAGCACAGGAATGGTGGTCCACCTCTGATCAGAATCCAGATCAAGTAGCACCCTATGGTCGCACAGGCTGTAAGATCCCGACCCCAGTCCTTTTGTTTAGCATTGTTTTAATCGTGGTTTAGCTTTTTAAGCGAGATTTGATTTAGTTTGACCGCGTATTTGAGTTTGACCGGATTTTTCCTTGCCTTGGAGATTTTGAAGACCGTTGACTTTAGTTTGACCCGGTCCTTAGGATCTGTATTTTTTATGGGAAATTACTTCGGATTTCAAAAATTCTGGATTTGACATATTTCGACTTCATTTTATGAAGTTTAACAACTTTCATGTTTGATCATTTTGATTTGATACTCAGAAATCACGTTTTTCGAGGAAAAAGGGCAAAAATGGCATTTTCACTAAATCTGTCCATGAATTTCGAAAATTTCAGAAATGGGGAAAATATACTTTTCGGAAAGTAGAAATTTCGCCGATCGTTTTTCTCTTCTTCGTCGTTTTCATTCGGGACCCGCAAACCTTAGTTTCAGCTTTGGTAAGCTTGGGGCCCATGGGGCCCAGCCCATTTTCTCTATAAAACCCATGGACCTCTCTTGTCTCCCCCATTCTTCTCTCATTTCCTGCAACAAAGAGGGATTAGGGTTTCTCCCAGCCCCCTTTCTCTCTCCTCATGTATCCCTCCTCCCTTGATGCTAAATGGAGATTTGAGCTCCTCTTCTTCTTCCCCATCTTCCTAGCTTCCCCTAGACACCATTCTTGAGATGTTTGAGCTAGAGAAGACCCATCTTTCAAGCTCTTCTTCTTGTTTGGGACACCCAAAGGTTAGCAATGGTTCTCTTTTCTTTTCATCTTTGTTTTCCTCCTCATTTGGAGTGTTTTAATCCCACATGCAATGGGTTTTCATGGAATTTCGGAAATGGATTTGTTTTCTAGGGTTTTTCCATGAGCTATTTGGGGGTTTTATGATTTTAAAGCTTGAGGCCATTAGAGGACTTTCATAGAGTGTCTTCATCTTCTCTTGACTCAAGGCAAGTGAATTCTACAACTAATATGATGATGTGTCTTATTTGATTTCATGTCATGGCTTTTCTTCATTATGTTCTAACCCTTTGTGATTTATGGATTCACAACTAATGTATGTTGATTTCCACATATGCTATTTTCTTATGATGTATTGGGAGTTTGGTTTCATTTTAGTCACTTTGATAATTTGATTTCTTTGTATTAATGGTGTTGTGTTCTAAGTTTGGGAAAAACTTTGATCTTTGAAAAAAGCTTGTGTTTGATCAATTTGATAGGTTTATGGATGGTGTTTGATGAGTTTGGAAGGTCAAGGAAGGGCCCAACAATTTATGGAAATTAGTATGAAAGAAAGGAATCAAAGGAATCAAAGAAAAATCAAGAAAAAAATGCAAGAAGAAGACTCGGGCTGGACTGGGCAGGCCCAGTCCGCTCGAGCGACCCAGTGGGTCGCTCGAGCGGACCAGGCACTGTCTGGGTCCGCTCGAGCGACCCACTGGGTCGCTCGAGCGACCCAGCTTCTGTCTGGGTCCGCTCGAGCGGGCCTGGGTCCGCTCGAGCGAGCCCAGCTCAGTCTGGGCTCGGGTATGGGCCTGTTTTGAGGATTTTGTGGGCCAGTTTGTTGGGGTTTCTTTGAGCCATCCAAAGTCAGTTTTTGGGCCCGTGTAAAACATGATATTGGGTCATCTTAGGTTCAGTTTTGTGGGCCTGTTTAGGTTGGTTTTGGTCGCTTTAAAAATCAGTTTTGTGGGCCTGTTTGAAGTTAGTTTGGGGCTGTTTTTAAGAATTGTTTTGAAGGCCATTTAAGGATATGTTTTGGACTGTTTTTAAATCAGTGTTGTGGGCTTGGTTAAAGTTCAGTTTTGGGTTGTTTTAAAACATGTTTTGTGGGCCAGTAAGTGTTGAGCTTTGGACTGTTTTTGAAGTGTGTTCTGTGGGCCAATCAAGCTTAGTGTTTGGACTGTTTTACTAATGGTTTAGGCCTTGTTTAAAGGGGCTATTTTGGGCTAAATGAGTAGGTTATTTGGACTTGGTTTAAGGCCAGCTATGGGCCTGTTTTCAAGGGTTTTGACATTACCTTTGGTACTTGGAAATTTGTGAAATGGGAATGATGTGGGAATGAGCTTATGTGAGATTATCCGGGAACCTTTCGGGTCTCAATGCGCACTTTAGCATTTAAATATTATGGATTTTCATTGGCATCAAACACATTCCTTAATTATTAATGTTTAAAGGTTAAATGTGCATTGTGATGGTCCCTTGGTAAGTCATTAGGTCATTCTCCACTGTCCATTCCATTTCAAGTCAGAAAAATGTATTTGTATTTGTATTTTGTATTTGCATTCTTTGGTGAACTAACTTAAATAGCATCGATGATTTGTCATAAAATCATGTGTCTTCCCATGTTCGAAAGGGTTGATCGTATGATTTTGTACAAATCACCTTGATGCGTATTTAAACGGTTTACCATGGATATTCGTATGTTTTCTTCGATTCGATTTGAAAAGAGATTTGTATATGTTCGTCACATTCGGGATTTCTTCGATGAGACCATTATTTGTTAAGATTAGTATTTTGAAAATGAAACCTCGAGGCAAGATTGGGCCAGAGCTATGTGGTGCGAGCCCATGAGCCAAAGAGGCTATGATTCCGAAAAACAAACCCCGAGGCAAGACGGGGCCAGAGCTATGTGGTGCGAGCCCCTGAGCCAAAGGGATTAGTATTATGTTAGATTTGTATCCGTTCGAGTTTTGAAAACTAAAGGCACCACTAGGCTTAGGTCACCTTGTCGGACTGATCATCCGGCTTGGGGTCTTTATTTTGTTTGCCAGCTGCAGCTTGGATTCTGTTTGTACCGACCATGGCAACGGTAATTATCTGCCGGTCCCATTTGTATGGCTACGGTTCTGATACTTTTGATCTGCCGGTCCCATTTATATGGCTACGGTTCCGATCCTTTGTTTAGTACCACGTTCAGTGGCTACGCTTTGTTTGCTCTTATTACTTCGGTAATAGGAGGATTTAGCTATTTGTGGTTGCCTGTGTTTTATCTGTATATTGCTTTAGTTTATGATTTCCGTTGGTTATACTTTTTATGCTCAGATTCGTTTAATGTTTACGATATCGATCTTTATCATATTGTCGCTATTATTCAGGATTTGAAATGTATTTCCGACGATTAAACGTTTGATGCAGGCTTTTATCTTTTCGGGATAGTGTACATCTGATATTGTTCTTTTACGTGTTTTGACGTTTATGTTCGGTCTTTCGATCGTTTAGCATGCTTTGTTGTCATTATTGTTTAGACTCGTTATTCGGTTTTTCGATGATTTCGTCTGGTTTTATGTATGTTCCTTTCGTTCATATTATTTGTTTATTTGCTTGCCAGACCGTCGTGTCTGACCCTCTTTGTTTGGTGCCAGTTCCTTCTCTTTTCTGTTTGTAGGTGTTTGATTAGAGGAGGCGGTGGGACCGCCGGTCTGACGTGAGAGGCTGCCCGTTGATATCATCTAGATGTCAAGTTTGGCACCAGAGTTCGTATATCAAATGTTGGGGTAGTATTTCTGTTTAGTGGATATTGTTGTATGGCTTTATCAGCCTTTTTCTTTTGGTTTGTAATTAAGACACTTGTTAATTGTAATTTGAATATGGGAAATAATAGATTTGTTACTACCAGCTCAGTGTTTTGTGATTTATGATTTATGCCAGACTGTTTATGATGGCTTTATGACATTGGTTGCGTACGACACGGAACCCGATGGCCACGGATTCCGAGTCGTAACACCTTGGTTAGCTTCCGCGAAAAATACACTCTGATTATGTTGGGATGTGATTATCCTCATTCACGCGGATCTTGGGAACTATACAAAAAGTTTCAAATTATTCCAAAATTTCGCACCCCGAGATCGGTTCGCTGCAGGTCCCGGTTTCGGGGCGTGACACAGGCCCCCTCACATAGACGTAGGGTCCTGATCTACCAAGGGTGGTCCTTCTTCGATTCCGATCTCAATACTGCGAGATGACAAGAACCCATCTCCGGAAACTCATTCATGTGACCCAATTCTCCTGGGTTTCTCCATAGACCATTACAGAAGCAAGATAAATCATTCCTACATCATTCCCCCATCATCAACCGGCCATTGATCATCCAAATGAGGTAATCCCATCCATCAATGGCCAAAGGAACCGAACAAACATGCTCAAGGATCGATCTAAACATATATATTACAAATTGAAATTCTACTGCCAATCAAAGGAAGGAAACATGCAATCTAAACTACCAGCACAGTGCACTTGCCTTGATCGATTGAAGGTAGAAGGAAAAGAAAGAAAACCACAGGGAAACCAAAGGCAGGGTCTCGGCAGTTGCTCCTATGGTGCAGGTTGGTCTCGGCTGGCCTTCTGTCGAGGATTTTTGGGGCGAGGGGAGAAGAAGAGAGAGATCGGAGGAGAGATGATGGTTCGTTGGAGGGAATTGGGGAAGAAGAAGAGAGAAGAGATTGAAACTTGAGAGAGGAAAAAGGAGATGAACAGTAGTTGTTAGGGCAGGGGAGGGTTTTGTTTATATAGGTTGGGTTTTTGGGTTAGGGACAAAATTGCCCTTGGGGTTAGAATAGGATTAGGGTTAGGGTAGAGGGTATTTGGGTCTTTAGGTGATCTTCTAGAAGATTCTTTGGTGCAAACCCCCTATGGTAAAAACAAAACTCTAGCTAGGGCCTCTAACAAACTAACTAACTCTAAGAATAACAAAAGACCCCCCATTGACTCTACTAATTACACCACTAGACTAATCCTAGGAAAATACATAACTACCCTCACTAAGTCCCATAATTAGTATAACTAAAATACTTAGGCTAATATATAGTATTCAAATTCACATTGAGGGCCCACCAGAGGTGGGGTCTCACATCTTCTATGTCAGAAGTTGTCTCCATTGGAGTGAGAGCAGGCTGAACTTGCTGAGTGTCAGCTTGGCTTGACGATGTGTCGTCTTCCGGCTCTGAATCCGAGTCCGTGTCTTGCATGATAGACACGAAAGAGACAACAAATTTGCCCCCAGGCTTTTGCTTTGCCTTCTTCACTTTAGTTGTGATGACCAAAGGCTTTGAAGGTTTGTGGGAGATGATGAAGGGAGTTTGAATGCTCTCTTCAGATTTACCGGATGGTTTGTTTTCTTCCGGTGATTGTTGAGGAGCTTTGCCTTTATCTTTCTGGAGATTTTCGGCAAAGGATGCTGTGTGCTTCTCCTCTTCTTCTTTTTCACCTTCATACATCTATGAGTCTGCGAAGTGGACTTCTTTTCCTTTGAAGGGTTTTCTGTCCGCAAAGACTCGATGTATCATGCCATCGTCGCCAACAAACTTGATGCATTGATGTAGAATTGAAGGGACAACACCATTTTCGTGGATCCAAGGGCGTCCGAGAAGGATGTTGTAGCATGAAGGGGTTTTTATGGCATACACTGTGACCTCAGAGATAAGATCACCGATCTGCAATTTGAACCTGATTTTGCCGATAGGCCTTTGAGTACTCCCATCGTATCCAAAGATAGATACAGATGTGTGGCTCAGCTTGCTGGGTGGGATGCCCAACTCTTCAAGAGCCGATGTGGAGATGAGGTTGAGTGCAGAACCTGGGTCGATCTGAACTCCGTGCATAGGCATTTCCTTGATATACCCTGTGAAGTACAAGGGTCGGTTATGCCTGGTTTTGCCAAGTAGGAGGTCGTCCTTTGTGAAGGCGATGGTTGCACTGGCTGCTTTTTTAACCGAGAGGCAATCAATGCATGATCCCTCAGTTTTCTTCTTTTCTCCCTTTGAGGAGGCTTCTGAGTTTTTGACCCGGTAATCCATTTCAATTTGGAGGACTTGCGGGGCATATTTGTCGACATCCTCATTCAGCTTTTGTAATTCCGAGATGAGATTATCACGAGTGTGCGGAGACATTCGCAACAAATCTAGGATGTGCAGACGTGCAGGTATGTGCTTGAAGTGTTCAATCAAGTCATACTTGAAAGCCTCCTTAGGGCCTGCATGTTCATCATTGTTGCCACTAGGGGCGCTTACAACATCTTTTCCCGAAGGATTTACATATGTAAAGGAAGATTGGTTGTAATTTTTGTGGTAGTCCCGGCCAGAGCGGGTGCCTCTACCAACTTCGAGAGCTTATTGAGAAGGGTCTTCATTTGGAAGATTGTCTTCAGGATCAAGAGGCTGTCGTTTTTCATTTGCTGAGGATGAATCAGCAGCAGAGTTGCCATCCTCAGTGATCGTGTTGCATGGAGCATTTTCCAGGAACAAGTCCTGAACAGCATCCAGCAACCTTTCTTCTTCGTTGACTAATTCATCGTCCCAAGCATCAATAGCTGGGAATTCTTCAGTCAGGAAGGGTGTGAACTTTGAAGTCACAGTCTCAGGAGAAGAAACCTGAGAGGGTGTCATCTCAGTGAAAGTCACGTGAGACGAGGTGGCTTCAGAAGATACATTGCTAGGCATCGCCGGAGTGTAAGTGCTCTCATCAGACGATGCTTCGGAAGAGCTATAATCCCTAATTATCACATTACAGGAAGCTCTGACGGGAGACGTTGCCTGATCGGAGTCAGACTCATCCTCGGATGTAAGAGGATCGTCTGTCCAGCAATTTTCTCCATTTTTAGGAGTTAAGGGAGGATGTACCTGATGGTCTTCAGGGACTTCAGGCTCTGGATTGCGAGGAGGCTCGTTGACGCGTTCTTGCTCTGGTTCTAGAGTGAGTCGCTGCAAGATCCTTGCATATTCTTCAAGATCAGGCATGGGAGCCGGATCTTCTTCTTCATCAACTCTTTGTGGTTCAACATGGTTGATTTCCACTGGAGTAATGAGAGGTGCTGGGTCAGCAGCATTTTCTTGTACAGCTTCTTGGTCTTCTTCATCATCAGACCAGGATCCTTGTGGCTGTAGGGGGTTATACCAGATTACTGGCATAAGATGAGACTCAGGAACCCATTCTTCATCGGAGAGATATTCTCCTATTTCAAGGGACTCCTCCCACTCATCTGTGTAGTTAGATTCGAATCCATCATCGGTGTCGCTGGACTCGTATCCATCAATGGAGAATCCAACTACCGAATTGCAAGAGTATGATGCCTCCTGCATGGCTTCTTTGAATTGAGGTGGCATGAAATCACTGAGAGTGAATTTCCTTACCCCCTTTGAAGTCTCTGGAAGGGATGTTTTTGTTGCCTCCAGTGAAGCGGTAGAGGAAGCCTCTGCCTTTTCTTTGACTTCTTGTTTTGGCTGGGTCTTCTCTTACCGTTTGAGCTTAAGGAGATGTTTCCTAGCCTGCCTTTGCTGCTGAACTGTAGGCTTTGTTTTCACGACCTCCCAATTTTCATCTTCCAGGAGATCGGGATGTACCCATATCGGTTGTCCTTCTGGTGTCGGGTAAGGAACCAGTTCCTCGGACGCTTGGATTGAGTTTATCACCTTGAAGGAAGTAGTGATCTTCTTCTTCGGTGATTTTGATGTTTGTCCACATGTCACCATGTTGACGGAGGCAGACCCATAGTTTTTGTCAAAGGTGATGACTCCGTTTTTCCACATCTCATTTATTTTCTCTCTCACAACGAAGCATTGATTGAGAGGATGCGAGATCATCTGGTGGTATGGACAGTACCGAGGGTCGTTGGTTTTGCCAACATCACCCGGTCTTTTCGGTTCAGGCAAGGTGAGCTTGCTGTTTGCCACAAGAGCCCCGAAGATTTCATCAACATCTTCATCAAACGGGTATTTCTTCTCTACTCGTTCTTTGAAGGCATCTGAGAGTTCAGGTCTCTTACCAGCAACTTTATTTTCAGCTTTCTTTGGTGGCTGAGAAGCTGACTTGGTCTGCACATTGAGGACCTCTTTTTTCTTTGGTTTAGAAGTTGCAATGGCGGTTGGCTCTTTTCTTGATGATTTCTGACTGTTGAGGTCTTTAATCACCGTTTCAGCTTCCATGGAAGCTTCTAGGAGTTCTCCCAGGTTTTTTGATTTGTTACCGATGATCATGGAGCGGATCCTGGCTCTCATGTTGTTTCGGCAAATGTCGACTAGCGACGCTTGTGGCAATACATCAGAGCATTTGTATGCCATTGCTTTCCACTTGTGAATGAAGTCATATGTTGATTCATTATCCCCCTGTTTTAGGCTGCACAGCTGAGCCATAGTAGCGGGATGATCCTCACCTTTGAAGTGAGTCAGGAAGCGTGTCTCTAGCATGGCCCAGTTTTGGATTGAGTCCTCCGGCAGAGTGGAGTACCAATCGAAGGCCGTACCTTTTAGGGTACTTGCAAAGAGGCGGATCTTGAGTGCATCTTGATCCGCGATAGCTCCCGTCAGGATCTTGAAGTGGATGACGTGCTGTCTGGCTGATCCTTTCACTGTATATGTTTGGAGAGTAGGATCCTTGAATTTGGTGGGGAACGGGACCGAGTCCATCCATAAGGGATATGGTGGCTTGATCCCATGCTCCTTGAGTATATCCTCTTCTTTTGCTTTGGCGAGGATACTGTCTACGTCCTTTTTGGTAAGGGCACGTGACTCATTTTCTTCTCCATTTACCTCGTCGTTTTGATGATTCTGAGGAGGTTCATTGTTCGCCTGATTTTGGAAGGCGAGGAGTTGGTTTTCCATCAGAATTTCAATCCTCTGCTGGCCCTGTTCCAACTGCTGGATGCGGGTGATTGCATCTTCTGGAGGTGGATTGCGGGGTGGTGGCTCAGAATTTGTAGCCAAGACATTCATCCTTCATGATTCGAACGAAGAAACTGTCCTGGTGACTGAGCTGGGGCTCATTTTTTTTGAAGAAGAGCTTGAGGAAGGATCACTCTGTTGTCCTTTGCTTGAAGGAGCAGGGCATTCTTCTAAATGTCTTCTTGTCCTGGAGACGCTGCGGGTCATGGGACGTCGGACATGGATTTTTGTTGCTGATTTTTGGTGCCTTCTGGTTTTTCCAACCATATGGACGGCAGCAACTTGGTTGGGTCCTTCTTTTTCGACCCATTTGGGAGAGACTTGAAGTGTAGGAGGCTGGGTCCTTTGCTTCTCTAGTCTCTTTTGCCGGTATGACGCGCGGCGGCGTATACGACGAGCAATTTGAGCTTCGGTCAGCTCTGGCTGGGCTTTGACGATGAAGGATGTGCTTCCTCGGGCGCAGCAGCCGAGCCTGTCTTCTTTGCAGCTGGGCAAGGACAGGATGCGAACCCTGTCCTTCACCTGTTGCAGCGAAGCTTTGAATTTTTGGAGTTCGGCCCCTGTAGAGATGAAGGGTCGAACTGCAGGTTTGTAGGCCTTAACAAGTGCTTGCAGAGGCCTTGTGATGCATGACTTGATTTTGGGCTTGTAGGAACAAGCTGGCTCATGCTGGGATGACTTGGAAGTCAGGTTGGAGATGGGTATCTCCTCTTTCATGTAGGCAAGAGGGTAGAACTGGTTCTCCTTGAGTGGGGCCAGGAATGCTAGCGTGGTAGATGTTTGGGACCTTCTTTGTTTTGGTGAAGGTCTTGGGGACCAAGTCTTGGGATAGACCTGGTTGTTTGCAGGTCGAGGCTTCGTGGGGCTGCCACGGGCTTCAGGCCTTCTGGTGCTCGCCTTTGGTGTCACGGTAGTGACACGTTGAGAGGCGGGTTTCTGCTTCTTGGAGGGAGCAGTTTGTTCCTCAGGAAGTGGGAATGGTCCCAGCGTCCCAAAGACGATAGTCCGGGGAGTTGAGGTCGACCCGGAGTTCAGAGAATTGCCGAGGGAGTTGACGCTTCGGCAGCTGATGGGGCGCTTGTAAGTGCACGTGGTTTGCTTCTGTTGAAGCATGATTTGGTGCTTGCTCTCATCGAAAGTAATGGTTAATGAAGCTGCCATTGTTAGTTTTCGAAAATTTCTGAAACAAGACCACATCCATTAGTAATCACAAGAATATAATGATCGTAAATGGGAAGTTCTATGGTTTCGTCTTTTCAAATTGCTAGAGGAAGATGACCCAAGCAACATGAAGAAGGCAAAACGCCATAGAGGGTACAATTGTTCTGATTGCAGGTATGGTAAGCCCAGAATGGGCATCCCAGTGACTGCTAGAAGCAATTGTGAACTTAGATTCGACTTATCGAGAACCAGAGCTTGCTCGAGGTAAGAAGAATATAAAGTTGGAGTTACAGATGTGCCGGTCGCAATACAGTAGACCCTGAAAGGGCGTACTAGTACCGCTAGACACAAATGTTTTGAGACCGCATCTATGAGATGAGATTCTCTGTTTTGAAAGGTCAAGATTGGATTCATCAAAGAGAGCAGATGGTATTCCGATCTGAACACGGGCTCAGCGATTTCCGCGAGCGCCAGTGCTCAGAAAGAAATGAACCATAATTTCTCAAATCTGAATCTAAAAATGACGATTTTTTTTTTGAAAGGCCAATATCGGGTTCATCAAAAAGAGCAAAAGGCACTCCAATCTGAACACGGGCTCAGCGATTTCCGCGAGCGCCAGTGCTCAGAAAGGAGAAGACCAAGATTTCTCCAATCTAAACCCAAAATGACGGAAGTTTTTTTTTTTTTGAAAAAAATCTTTTTTTTTATTTTTTTATTTTAAGAATTTTTTTTTTAAAATTTTTTTTTACTTTTTATTTTTTATTTAATTTTTTTTTTTAAAATAATTTATTATTTTTTAAAAAATTTATTTAAAAGACGAGAGAGTACACATAGGCCTCCTAACCCGGTCTTATGAAATCTTGATTGATAGAATTGCCCCCAGGTAAGGGTAGGATTACTTAATGAACCCGTTTGGAGGACCCTTGCCTAGAACAGTCAAGCTGTCTCTACACTCTGGACAAGGCTTTTCTTTGAATCAACCATGATCAAAGAACACAGTTGGTTTAACCTTAGTGGTCTATGTCTTTTTTTTTGTTTTTATATATTATATATTTTTTGATTTTTAATGAACTCATCGAAGAGAAACGATGGCCCAAAACCTTAGTCAAACAGGCTCAACATTTCTGCAAGCGCGATGAACGATAGGAACGGATCAAGGTTTCTCAATTTTGAATCCAAAATGAGAAATCTAAAATTTTATATATATATATATATATTTTTTATAGATCTTTAATGAACTCATCGAAGAGAAACGATGGCCCAAAACCTTAGTCGAACAGGCTCAACATTTCTGCAAGCGCGATGAACGATAAAAACGGATCAAGGTTTCTCAATTTTGAATCCAAACTGAAAAATTTGATTTTTTTTTGTTTTTTTGTTTTTGAAAAGAGAAAGAGTGGAAATAAATTCAAAGAATTAGAAATTTCCAAACAAAAAATCTCATCTCACTTTTTTTTTAGATCTTTAATGAACTCATCGAAGAGAAACGATGGTCCAAAACCTTAGTCGAACAGGCTCAACATTTCTGCAAGCGCGATGAACGATAGGAACGGATCAAGGTTTCTCAATTTTGAATCCAAACTGAAAAATCTGATTTTTTTGTTTTTTTGTTTTTTTTTTGAAAAGAGAAAGAGTGGAAATAAATTCAAAGAATTAAAATTTTCCAAAAAATCTCATCTCATTTTTTTAGATGCGGAATCCAACATAGGCCACCAATAATAAAGTAGCCAAGGAATCGAGAAAAGAAATATAAGCATAGAGCAAAATATATGATATGCAAATATTTCATTTCTAGCATCGTGTTCTCAAATAAACGAGTCCCACCGGGTGTGCCAGCCTGATGGACCGCGCTCCTGCTCGAGTTCTACCGAGGTCGGCGGACGTGGGAGTCCGTTTGGTTCCGACCCTTTCGTAACCGGGGGGCAAGGGCGTGCATCAACATTTCTTTTTTTGTGTGGGTGTGCTAGATTTTCTATTTTACTTGGAATTGCAAGTGGTGATCCGGAGATCAGCCTTCGCAAGTAAAAAAGAAATCAACTTCTTTCGAGTTTTATTGCACATATATTTAAGAAAAGAGACATTTTCTTGGTTTCCCGTGAAAGGCGATTTTTTTGGCATTTGTAGCCGATTTTGGCGTTTATAGCCGATTTTTGGCGTTTATAGCCGATTTACAATCCTTATCAATAATGAAAGACAAGAGTTGTGATTTTTGTCTCTTTTGAAAAAAATACAAACTACAATGAAAAGCAAGAAAATGAGGATCTAACTTCTCAGGAGATTGTAGAGGACCCGTTTAGATTGACGGTCGTAAGCCATATGTGGGCTTCGCCATCATCCTTGCAGATGAAAACAGAGGATGCTATTGATTCGCTTGGCTTGGCTATAACCTCAGGTTTTTAGAGAACAAAGACCAAAAGAAGGTCCTATGTCCAATGAAAAGCCGAGTAGACGGGCTTGAAAAGCCATGTCTAAGCCATTGGCGGCAGAAGGAGAAGGCAAGGACCTTGGGGGGGGAGTACCCCCCAAGGGACTTTTGTCACCTTGTTGCGGTGGTCGGTGTAGAACTTCCGCAGAGTTTTCTCTCTTTTTTCTTTCTCTGGATTTCTGTGCTTTGTCTGTCTGTGTGTTTGTGCTTTTTTGTGATGATCCTTTCTTCTTGGAGAGCTCTCCTATTTATAGGCTTTTAGGTGGCCATTTTAGGAGGGTTTATGAGCTTTAATTGTCATAAAGCTACATAAAGGGAGGAGTTACAAGATTGAATTCTTTATTTTGTAACTCCTTTTTCTTGGCTTCTGATTGGCCGGAGGAGATTGAGGGCATTTAATCGCCTTTAATCGCCATGATGGGAGGAGTTTCATGGGTTAAATGCCATGAATCTCTTGACTTGTAACTCCCGAATGCTTGCTTCTGATTGGGCCGTCCAAAGAAATGGATTAATGACCGTAATAAAGCTAGTCAATTAATCGCATTAAGTGGTCGCCGAGCAGTTGAAGAGTCGCAACCGTGCCGCGTCTTTTGGGATTCTTCTGTCGATGATCATCGATGGATCTTCATGTAGATCGACATCAGATGAACATATAATTTCAGGTGTTTGTTGCCAACAGCGGGTCGGTGCCATCTGTCCTGTCGATTTCTCGATCGGTCGGGTAGAAAGCACACTTTTTTTGGTTGACCGGGTGGCGATCAATATTGTTTTCGATACTCTTGATGATTGACCCGTGTTTTGGACGGATGTCAGAGGATTTGGTGTCTCAAAAGCATGAATTTTGGAAAGTACCAGAGGCTGGGCACTTCGAATCGCGAAAAAACGGCGAAAACCGGGGTTTCCGGGGCCTTCCCGGCGACCCCGGGCTCCAGGGTCGCAGGGGGGTTTTCCCCCTTTTTGTCCCGTTTTGTGTCCGTTTTTTGCTGTTTTTCGATTCTTTTTTCTTCTATATTTTTCCTTGAATTTTTTGACTATTTATTGGCCTGATTTCCCTGTAGGAAACCTGATGAGAATCCTTGCATTTTATTTTGCAAAGTTTCCAATTTCCTGAGAAAGCCGAAGACTTTGTAGCGCAGAGCTGCCGATTTTCCGTCAGAAGCTGAAACTGGGTCAAACGATGTCAGAATGACCTGAAATTTGGTGTGAAGCCTCCTGAGCAATAAATAAGACCAACCATAGGCTTTTGTTTGAGTTTTGAAGCCGTTTGGGGTCCTATCACCAGTAGACTTGCTTTTGTCGCGATGAAGATGTCGCGGTTTGATGTGAGGTCAACCAATGTCCGATTGACTTGAAATTTGACAGGGAACCCATTGGAGTCATTTTAAGATGATCCATAGGCTCTGTCTTGAAAATCATGGTCCCGGAGAGCTTTGCTGCCGAGAGGCCTGATTTGGCTTCCGAGCGTCAAACTATGGTCAAATGTTGTCGAAATGACCTGAAATTTGACGTGTAGCCCTTTATAAGCATTTTGAAGCCGTCCATGTGCTCTATCTGATGAGTAATGGCCTCGGTGGTTCTCGCCGCCGAGATGCTTGATTTAGCTGTTCGAGGGTTGATGTAGGGTCAAACGTTGTCGGTTTGACTCGGAACTTGACGTGGAGCCTTTTGGAAGTATTTTGAGACCATCCATCGGCTCTGATCGAAGATTTAGTGTCTCCGATGCTTTTGCCGCCGAGAGCTCCTTTTCGGCTGTCGGAGAAGCGAAGTTAGGCCAAATGATTTTGATATGGCCCGAAACTTCTTGTGTACTCCCCTTTTGGCTGTCTTGAAGGATCTTGCAGTTTTTGTTTGATTCTGACAAGATTTGATTTTTGGAAGTAGCATTGCCTATTTATGGCAGGTTGCGACTTCATGTAGCTCTTTGGATCTTGAAGGGGCGAAGTGACATTTTTGGTGTCAACATGGGTTGTTTCTCTCCTTTTTGTGACTTGTTCTTCTTTCTGTGATTCTCGTTCTTGGTTAGGCCAAGTGTCTAAGTCTGGCTAAATATTGATGGCTTGTGGTAGGAGGATTGCCTGAGGTGGAATGAGGATTACTGGCGGTTTTCATCATTATCTATCCTGGTATCCTGCATTCCGAGGCTCATAAATAGTACTAATTACAGCAGTACGATCGATGTGGAAAATAAGCAGATGACTCCACTTGTCACCATCCGATTAGCCAGTCAACTTATAGATAACGTCCGCACGTGAAGCATGGGAGGCCATACTCCATAAATGAGGTCTTGGAATCCGAGCCTCCCTTTCCCCCTATAAGTAGAGGCTCTCCTCTGCTTCGTGTTCATCATTATCTCGAGTAGGGGAGATGAGCCGGCCAAGGTGGAGAGACTTACGTCAGTGGCCTCTTATGTTCCTCACAGGCATGGAGATCTGCCCACTCCCGCTAGATGCTCCGGTGGTTCCATCTCTTAGGAGTCCTTTAAAATCCCTTGCTCTGTGTGAACCTTTTGCGACTGAAAACAACTCCGGGAAAGGTTGTGTCTGGCCATCGTGGACCACGCGTCCTCTGAATCCGGTCATTACGGACGGCGCGTTCTCTGAACGCAGGTCTTTTATCGGCTCTTATCGATGAGGCTGGGGTCTTAGATCAACTCCAGTCGATGCGGCTGGGAGGAGATCAAACATCTGCGGTGAATCGGGGGTTGGTTACGAACTTGGTCTAACCAACCACAGGGTATTGTAGAGCTCCAAGCATTGAGGACCAATGAAGAGTAGTGCTTCCGAGCTTTTCTTCTTTTTTGCAGAGGACAGAGAGCCTCATTGTACTTTTCATTGCTTTTCTGCAACTCATGTAATGAAATTTTCTATTGTAATTTTCCATTGTAATCTTCTATTGTAATGAAGACATTCTAGTCAATACAAATGGAATTTCAACCAATATAAGCGGAGTTTCTCTCTTTCCCCCCTTCATTTTTTTAAAACTGCTATTGGCCGAGGTGAACCCGCTTTAGGCTGCTATTGGCCGAGGTGAGCCTGAGGGGACTGGGTGTATGAACCCAAAATTTTGAGAAGCCTGGGTGTATGAACCCGAGGTCGGTCTCAGGGTGTATGAACCCAAGATTTTGAGAAGCCTGGGTGTATGAACCCGAGGTCAATCTCAGGGTGTATGAACCCAAGATTTTGAGAAGTCTGGGTGTGTGAACCCGAGGTCAATCTCAGGGTGTATGAACCCAAGATTTTGAGAAGCCTGGGTGTATGAACCCGAGGTCAGTCTCGATAGTTTTTGCTGCTGCCGAATTCTGCAACTTGATGATGCAAATTGACGACAGAATGAAAGCCGCTTTTATTGATCATAGAACTTTGATTACAATTCTAGAAGAACTTCTTGAGGTGGGTTACATTCCATGGTCGCGGCAACTGCCTGCCATCCATGTCCTCTAGTTTGTATGATGATTGTCCCGCTATTGAAATTACTCTAAACGGGCCATGCCAGTTTGGAGCTAGTTTGCCTTCGTTTGGATTCTTGTTAGCCGGGAGTGTCTTCTTCAAGACCAGTTCTCCTACCGAGAACCTTCTCTCCCTGACTCCCTCGTTGTATCCTTTGGCTAGCCGTTGCTGGTAGTCAGCCAGTCGTATGGCCGCTGCTTCTCTGCACTCGTCGGCCAATTCTAGTTCCATGGCTACGCTTATCTCGTTTTGGCCTTGATCAACAAGTTCTGTTCTTAGGGTCGGGAGGCCAATCTCAAGGGGAATGACCGCTTCCATCCCATAGGCTAGAGAGAACGGTGTTGCCGAAGTGGAACACCTCAGGGTCGTCCTGTACTCCCATAGGACGCTAGGGAGCTCCTCTACCCACCTTCCTTTTTGCCCGATCGAGTCACTTTTTTATTCCATCAAGTAATACTTAGTTAGAAATCTCGGCTTGGCCATTGCTCTACGGGTACGCCGGGGCGGAGTAGCGGTTCCTGATGCCATGCTTCTGACAAGTTTTTGAAAAGATTAGAGTCGAACTGAGTTCCGTTATCCGAGATCAAAGTTCTAGGGATGCCAAACCTTGTAATGATATTCTTCCATACAAAATTCTTTGAATCCTTTTCGGTGATGGAGGATATCAGTTCTTCTTCTATCCAATTGGTGAGATAATCAGTAGCAACTATCAACCATCTCTTGTTCCCAGGAGCCCAGTGCAGAGGTCCCATGATGTCCAGCCCCCATTGGGCGAAGGGCCACGGGCTGGAGAGGGGGCTCAAGTCCTGCGCCGACTGATGAAGGGAATGGGAGAAATTCTGGCACTTTTGGCACTTCCTGGCATATAGCTGTGCGTCCTTCTACATGTATGGCCACCAGTAACCTTGGCTGATAGCTCGATATGCCAGTGACCGTCCTCCGATATGGCTTCCACAAATTCCGTCGTTAATCTCATACAGAAAATTATCAACCTTACTCGGATGAACGCATTGGAGCTAGGGGCCGGTGAAAGATTTTCTTTAGAGCTTGCCTTCGGGAGACAACCAGAATCGAGCTGCTTTGAGCGTGATCCGGTGAGCCTCATTTTTATCTTTGGGGAGCTGATCATCCTTGAGGTAGGAAGTGATTGGGTCCATCCAACTCGGGCCGAGATCAAGGCATAAAATCTGCTGAGATGGATGGAGCTCTAAGCTTGATCTCGGCAACGACCCAATCTCAACAGTTCGTTTCTTTCCTGCTTCGACAGCGGAGGCTAGGTTTGCTAGGGCATCAGCATGCGAGTTAGTATCCCGGGCAATCTGCTTGACTTCGGCTGCCTGGAACTGAGTGAGGAGTTAGGGCTAGATAGGCCGCCATCCTGTCGTCCCGGGCTTGGTAGTCCCCAGTTAGTTGGATTGTCACCAATTGTGAGTCACTGAAAACCACCAATTATTGGGCTCTGAGGATTTTGTCACTGTTTAGTCCCGCTATTAGGGCTTCGTACTCAGCTTCGTTGTTTGTTGCTTTGAAGTCTAGTGTCAAAGCTTGTTCTATGACCAGTCCTTCTGGCGATTGAAGGACTACGCCAGCGCCAACTCTCTTGGAAGTAGATGAGCCGTCGACGAAGACTTTCCATGCCGAGTCAAGGGCTAGTCTTCGAGATAGTTCATTGACCTCGGTGACTTCATTTTCATGCCCTTTGCCCCCCAGTTCGGTGCCGGGCTGGGTTGATACCGAGCTCGGAGAGACGAACTCAACAATGAAATCTGCTAAAATTTGGGCCTTGATCGCGGTCCTGGGCTGATATTGGATATCATACTGTCCCAGTTCGACTGCCCACTTGGAGATCCTGCCTGAAAAGTTAGCTTTTTTGAAAATAGACCTGAGTGGGTGCTCCGTAACAACCACAATGGTGTGAGACTGGAAGTAATGAGAGAGCTTATGAGAGGCACTGACGAGTGCCAACGCGAGCTTCTCGAGCAAGAGGTATCTGGTCTCGGCGTCAAAAAGGATCTTGCTCCTGTAATAGATCGGCTTTTGTAGTTTATCTTCCTCTTTGACGAGGACAGAGCTCACCGCATGATCCGAGACCGCCAGATACAAGTACAGTCTCTCTCCTTGGGTTGGAGTAGAGAGCAAGGGTGGCGAAGAGAGATAGGTTTTGAGTGCCTGCAGTGCTTGGTTGCACTCAGGGGTCCATTGAAATTTTAGGTTTTTTCTTAAAAAAATAAAAGAAAGGTCTGCACTTATCTGATGATCTGCTGATGAATCGATTGAGTGCGGCGGCCATGCCGGTCAGCTTTTGAACTTCCTTTATGGTTGTTGGGCTCTGGACTCCCCAGATCGCCGTGATCTGGTCTGGGTTGGCCTCTATCCTTCTCCGTTTAACTAAGCTTCCGAGGAACTTGCCGGACACGATGCCGAAGGCGCATTTGGAGGCGTTCAACTTGAGCTTGAACTCCCTAAGTATGTCGAAAACTTGAGCCAAGTCTTTTAGATGGTCATGAGACTGCTTGGATTTGACGACCATCTCATCAATATACAATTCGACAGTCCTGCCGAGTTAAGCCTGGAACATCTTGGCGATAAGCCGCTGGTAGGTTGCCCCCGCGTTCTTCAATCCAAATGGAAAGACCTTGTAACAATAAGTGCCTCGGGGCGTTATGAACACAGTTTTCTCTTCGTCTGGCTCATACATTGGGATCTAGTGGTAACCTCAATAAGCATCCAGAAAACTCATCCTATCGTGGCCAGCGGTGGCGTCGATCATCTGATTGATCTTCGGGAGTGGGAAGCTGTCCTTCGGGCAAGCTTTATTGAGGTCGGTGAAATCGACGCACACTCTCCACTTGCCGGTTTTCTTCCCGACAACCACCGTGTTGGCTAACCAGACTGGGTATTGGACCTCTCTGATTGCTTTAGCTTCCAGCAATCTGTCGACCTCTTCGGCCACGGCTTATGTCTGTGGCAAACCTGATCTGCGGGCTTTTTGCATCACGGGCTTGTGTTTAGGATCCACGTTCAGTTTGTGACACATGACCTTGGGATCGATACCAGGCATTTCGCTCGGAGTCCAGGCGAAGACATCTCTGTTTCGCATCAAGAACTTAGAAAGCTCGGACCTTTCGGGATCGGCAAGCTGGCTGCCGAGCAGGAAGAACCTGTCTGGGTCGAGTGGACCGATTCTGATCTCGGCTAGATCTTCGACGCTCTTTTTTTCTGGGCATCTGCCGAACTCGTCGAGCTCCTTCTCAAGCTCTGCCATATGGACTTGCCCCGGCTCCTTTTCTCTTGGGACTACGGCCATCATGCACTGCCTGGCCATTTGCTGGTCCCCTTCCACGGTGATCACATCCACATTGCCATCTTTGTTCTTCAACAAGAACTTGAGCTTTTGGTGAAGAGTGTAGGGAATCGCCTCCATATTGTGGAGCCAAGTTCTACCCATAATAGCGTTATAGGGAGGGGAGCGTCTACCACTAGGAAGTCGGTCATTACGGAGGCCCCGCCTACCCGGGTTTCCAGAGTGACCTTCCCTTTGGGGTATACCGGCTTGGCGCTGAATCCTATCAAAGGCCTACGGGCCTCTTGCAAGTCTGCTTCTGAGAGCCCCATCTTTTTAAAACAGTAGAAATAGAGGATTTCAGACGAACTGTCGGAGTCGATGAGGATCCTCTTAACTGTGAAGTCCCGCAACTTCAATGTGAGGAGGAGTGGATCGCTATGAGGGAGCTGGACTCCTTCAAGGTCCTTATCCGAAAAATAGATCGTAGGGTTCTCGCGCCGTGCTTTCTTTGAAGCAGGTCCGAGCTCGGCTCTCATTATTTCCTTTCCGTGAGAGGCCCGCCTGGCCTTGGCACGAGTTTGAATACTGCTCTTTGGGGAAGCGGAAGGTGCTAGGTGGACGACGTTGATGTTTTTTTTCTGATCCATCGCTGTCTGGATCTTGTCGCCGGTTTAATGATTTCGGCTGCTGCTAGCATCACCTGCTTTAATATAATCCTTCAGGTGGCCCTCTTTGGCAAGCTTTTCTAGGTGTGACTTCAGGATCCTGCACTCCTCGGTCTTGTGCCCATTTTTCTTGTGGTAGGCACAAAACCTGCTCTGGTCTCGGGAGGAGGGATCACCCTGCATGGGTTGAGGCCAGCTGAAGTATGGCTGCTTCTTGATTTTGTTCATGATTTGATGGATTGGCTCCTTGAAGATGGTGTTCATAGCTTGGTAGGGATTAGAAGAAGGTCTGGGCTTCCTGCTACCTCCAGATTTGGATGTCGGGACTTTTGCCGAGGTGGCCGAAACCCAAGCCTGGTTCGGCTCCTTTTTCCTGAATGGCTTCTTGTCCCTCTTATAAGGCTGATCGCTCTTGTCCTTGCGCCCAACACCGTGGCTCTCTCGAGCTCGAATATCATCTTCTTCCCGGGCAATGTACCGTTTCACCCTAGACATCAACGCCCGCATGGAGGTTATAGGGTCTCCGGCCAGGTCTTTTCTAAGCTCGTTACCTGGTAACAAAGCGTTCTGAAAGGCAAAAATCGCCACTTCGTCTTTAGAGACTTCGATTTGACTGTATGTCGCTCAGAATCTCTTGGCGAACTGGGTAATATTCGTGCTCTGCTTCATCTTCAGGGCCAATATATCAGCGTCGATCTTGGCCAAAAGCTTGAAATTTCTTCAAGAAGGAGAGCTGGAGTTGGCGCCTGCTCGAGACAGATCTCTCTGAGAGAGTGCAAAACCATTTCAGAGGGAGGTCACCCAAACTAGAAGAAAAGATTTTACAATTCAGGTGGCCATCATCTCCCCAAATAGACATCCTCTGGGAATTGTGCCGGAGGTGAGCGGCGGGATCCAAGACCCCATCGTAGAGGACAAATCGCGGAACGGAGAACTTCTTGGGCAGGGAGGAGTCTTTGATCTCTTGAGTGAATGGGGAAACACCAAGATCGGTGGGGCCACGACATCTTATTGATCCTGGGCAAGTCTGGCTATCTCTAAATTGCACTGGACCACCATCTTGATGCGCCTGGTTCCTCTCTGGTGACAGGGTTTCTGACTTTCTCTTCGAATGATCTTGACTGTGATGGCTTCGAGCGCGACTGTCTCGGCTGTGATGGCTTCGACTATTGCTCGAACTCTCATAGTGAGCTCGGCCGCGCTTTTCTTTCACGTAAGTTCTCAAGTCTTCATGGGAGGAGGCAATCACCCTGCTCTGAGTGGCATTCTTCTCGCTTTGGCGTCCCCAAGGTTGCCTCAACGAGGTCGCTCCTTTGGCTCTTAGCTGCTGCTGGAGCTGACGGACTAACTTTTCTTGTTCTTGGATGAGGTTGTTTTGGGCCGCGACATCCCCATCACCAGCGAAGTGACGGGAATGATGGGATGTGCTGACTGCTACAGACTTATCCTTTTGAGGACGCTCTTGTCGCTGTTCATCTCGCCGGGGAGGCATAACCTCCTCTTCTGGGGATGAATCCCCGACTCACTCCGGGAATGGGACTTGGACGAAGAGGTGTGCGTCAGGGCGCTCCTTAACTGCAACAGTGCCAGACCTTATCTCGGATCGCATCTGAGGAGGAGTGACCGGCGACGGGCCCGGGGGTAGCGGCAGCTGGATTATCGCTCTTGAGGATTCTCCGCCTTTCTTAGCTTTGGGAGGCATGGTATTTGGGAAGATTGGATTAATGCCTCCCCACAGACGGCGCCAATTGTAAGTGCAAAAAACATAACTCACAAGATTAAAGGGTGCCTGGTAGGACTTATCCAAAAGGACTGATGAGGATTAGCTGCCTTAAATCCTGAAACGACAAGAAGATCAAACGGTCAGAGGACCCTGGCTATGGGTAGCACAGGGCTCTCCGATGCCTAAGTTAGCACAAAGGCTGAAGGAGGAAAGAGACACAGTAACGACTCAAGAGGGGGTGTGTATGCATACCTTTGTCTTGGAATGTCCTCATATTTATAGAGGATTTACCTGACATCTTGGAGTGGGCCCATAGATTTGATAGGAGATTTGATGGGAATGATCTCATTAGCCCACAAAGTAATAAATGAGGATCCATCATAGCCCACAATGCATTTATTGCCAGTCCGATCAGCCCACATCGCATTAAATGCATGTCATGTTGGGCCTGATCCTGTCCTAAGTCATTGGCGGTTGAGGTCCTATCGGATCCATCCTCGGGCTCTGCCATGATCTAGCTACAGTCGCTGGATGCCGCCTTGTCAGCGATCTGGTGAAGATTGTGGACGGATGGGATGGCCCATCTGTCTCATTTGCGCATGCCCGTACTCAGCCACGTGTATGATGACGTAGCAGAAGTAGGGAAGCGATCACAGTACTTGTCTCAACTGGCAACCTGACTCCCTCGGCCAGGGTCAGGTGTGTAGCCGGGGTCAGAAGGCGTAGCCGGGGTCAGTCTGGTCTCGGCCAATATTCTGACCCTATCGCCGAGGTGCGCTTTGGACGGCACGTGGGCACACTTAGCCGGTATCTTATCGCCGAGGTTAACGTAATCTTGGTACCTTAAAAATCGCCCCACACAGAGCCTGTGGATCATCTCAAAATGACTCCAATAGGTTCCCTGTCAAATCTCAAGTCAATCGGACATCGGTTGACCGCACATCAAGCCGCGACATCTTCCTCGCAACAAAATCAAGTCTACTGGCGACAGGACCCATACGGCTTAAAAACTCAAATAAAAGCCTATGGTTGGTCTTATTTATTGCTCAGGAGGCTTCACCTCAAATTTCAGGTCCTTCCGACATCGTTTGACCCAGTTTCAGTTTCTGACGGAAAATCGGCAGCTCTAAGCGATAAAGTCTTCGACTTTCCCAAAAAATTGGAAACTTTGCACCCCAAAATGCAAGGATTCTCATCAAGTCTTCTACAGGGAAATCAAGCCAATAAATGTGTAAAAATGTCAAGAAAAATACAGGAGAAAAAAAAATGAAAAGGACCTCGAAACGGCCGCGAAACGGGACCAAAAGGGGGAAAATCCCACCCAGGGTCGCAGCTCGCGACCTTGGCCTAGGATCGCCGTGACACTGGCCCATGGTCGCCGGCGACCCTGTGCATGGTCGCCGGCGACCATGGAGCTCTGGATCACCGGGTTCGCCTCGAAAAGGTCCGTTTTCTATCGTTTTTAGCGTTTCGAAGTTTCCAACTCCTGAGATTTTCCAATATTCATACTTTTAAGGCACCAAATCCTTCGACATCCGTCAAAATCACGGGTCCGTCTTCAAGAGTATCAAAATCAACATTGATCGCCATCCGTCAACCAAAAAAGTGTGTTTTTTACCCGATCGATCGAGAAATCGACAGGACAGATGGCACCGACCCGCTGTTGACAATCAATGCCTGAAGTTACGTGGTCATCCGATGTCAATCTACATGAAGATCAATCAATGATCATCGCCAGAAGAATACCAAAAGACGAGGCACGGCCCGCGACTTTTCAAATGCTCAGCTACCACTTAATGCGATTAATTGGCTAGCTTTATTGTAGTCATTAATTCATTTCTTTGGACGGCCCAATCAGAAGCAAGCATCCATGAGTTACAAGTTAATTGATTCATGGCATTTAACCCATGAAACTCCTCCCATCATGGTGATTAAAGGCGACTAAATGCCCTCAATCTCCATTGGCCAATCAGAAGCCAAGAAAAAGGAGTTACAAAATAAAGAAATAAATGTTGTAACTCCTCCCTTTATGTAGCTTTATGACAATTGAGGCTCATAAATCCTCCTAAATGGCTACATAAACGCCTATAAATAGGAGAGCATTCCAAAGCATTTAAAAAAAATAACAACTTCCACAACACAGATCTCAGATCAGAAAAAAGCACAAAAAATCCAGAGAAAGAAAGAGAGAAAACTCTACGAAGTTATGCATCGGCCACCACTACAAGGTGACACAAATCCCTTGGGGGGTACCCCCCAAGGTCCTTGCCTTCTTCTTCTGCCTCCCATGGCTTAGACGTGGCTTTTCAGCCCGTCTACTTAGCTTTTTATTGGACATAGGAACTCCTCTTGGTCTTTGTCCTCTAAAAATCTGAGGTTATAGCCAAGCCGAACGAATCAAGAGCATTCTCTGTTCTCATCTGCATGGATGATGGCGAAGTCCATACATGGCTTGCGACCGTCAATCTGAACGAGTCCCCCACAATCTCCTGAGAAGTTAGATCCTCCTTTTCTTGCTTTTCATTGTAGTTTCTATTTTTCTAAAAGAGACAAAAATCACAACTCTTGTCTTTCATTATTGATAAAAACTGTAAATCGGCTATAAACGCCAAAAATCGGCTATAAACGCCAAAATCGTCTATAAACGCCAAAAATCGCCTTTCACGGCAAATCAATAAAATGTCTCTTTTCTTAAATATATGTGAAAATTGGCTATAAACGCCAAAAATCAGCTATAAATGCCAAAAAATCGCTTTTCACGGCAAATCAAGAAAATGTCTCTTTTCTTAAATATATGTGTAATGGAAAACTTGAAAGAAGTTGATTTCCTTTTTACTTGCGAAGGTCGATCTCTGGATAACTACCTGCAATTCAAAGTAAAATAGAAAATATGGCACACCCACACACAAAAAAATGTTGATGCACACCTTTGCCCCCCGGGCGAGAAAGGGTCGGATCAAACGGACTCCCACGTCCGCCGACCTCGGTAGCGTCGAGCAGAAGTGCGATCCATCACCTATATTCACCAAAACATTTGTGAAAGGTGAGTCCTCATTCTCTAGTACTCAATCTTCCTTGCCCATGACTAAATGTAATTATTGTGGCATTGAAGGGAATTTTAGGTTTGAGCGCAAACTAAGAAGAAGCCATGTGTTTAAACTCATCTATAAACCCAAGAAAGTAGAATCAAAATCTATGGAGGGTAAGACATTAAATATCAAGGAAGACTCCAAGAAGACTAAACAAGTCAAACCAAATAAAAAAGGAGTCTCCTAAGATAGATTCTAAAAAGGTTAAACAAGTTAAACCAACTATAAATGAATCTATCAACAAAAACTTTCTCAATTTACCTCAATCCTGTAACTCAACAAATGAAAGAACTTTTGAAGAAAGTTGCTAAGTTAAATTTTAAATCCAAAAGTCAAATAAAGGGAGGAAATAAGAAGAAAATAAAAATGAATCAAACCCCTAAGAGACAAACTCACCAATCTCAAGAGACTAATCACCAACCTAAGTTTAAATTATTCAAATCTCATGGTGATAGGTCCAAAATTTATCAAGTCAAATCTCCTAGAGTTGGTGGAATTTCAAACCCAGACCTCAAAGATCAACCCTCTGAAGACGTCAGGTGGATTCCTAAAGTTAGATACTTAGACAAACCTTAAGGCCTTGAACCTCCTTGACCAACCTATCCTTTATAGTTAAATCTTTTTATTGGTCATGATACATTTGCATTTTGTTCTTTTATAGTTACATTTATTAAAATGCATTGTTTCTTTATGGTCAATTGATTTTGTCTTCATGTACCTCTCTAGTTAAATATCATGGTTTTCAAAATCATTTGATTATAATTTCATCATGTTAGCTTTGCTTTTTGCTCACATTTATTTATATCTCTTGCAATGCATCTCTATATATGTTCAATTGATTACGGTTTTAAAAGCTTTCATAGCTAGATCTTTCATAATCGATTGATGTTGCAAAATCATTTGTATGGATGTCATAGTTAGATTATTTTGAAAAACAAATGATTTGAAACAATTTGGATTTTCCATGGATTTCTAAGTTATACTTTCATATGAAAAATTATTGTTTTGAAATATCAACTTGTATATCTTTCAAATTAGTTATATTCTTTAAAGTACAAATTGAAACTTGATTATGTGTTATCTTCAAACTCATCCTCTTTATGCTCATTATTGGATTTTGTTTATTGAAATGTTTTGAAGATTGTATGAATGAAAATACTCTTTAAAACACCATTAGTTATATTTATCAAAGCATGTTCCATGTTCTCATTTTCTTATGCATTTGGATATATCATCTTAAAAATGGAAATGAATGCAGTTGTAAGCAATTTGCATCTTTACTATTTTGATTACATTCTTTTTGTGTGCAAATTGAGTTGTATGTCTTATAGATCATGTAATTGATTTGCATTCTACACTTAACCTTGTGCACCTCCTTAAATGCAAATTGATAATGTTCATTGTATGAAAATCTTTGCTCATGATCCTCTAAGAACATTTGCTAGAGTGGAAATTTTAATGATCCATGATTAGATGAATTGGCGTTAATCTCTTTTTGCATGCTCTTTATAGGTAAACACAAATATATATAAGAGAGCTATTTTCATCACTATGTAATTCATGGCTCCTTTCTAACTTCATATCTACATGTGCACACATAGTTGTATTCTTTATTTATGATATGGTATGAGTTAGATCTTGATTGTGATTGATCCTCTCTATGCAAATGTCAAATAGTTCCATGTATGGTTGTGATCTAAGTTATATTTGTAGATACTATACTAGAACTCTCAAATCCATCCTTTATGCCTTCTAGTCATTATTTGAAATGGATGGTTATGATATTGATTCATGTGTGTTTTCTTAGTGATGTCATCTTTATACATGTTTCAACTTCATAGTTGTGTTCTTGATCATATGAACCTCTTTGAAATCCATTCCTTGTATTTCATAGTTATATCTGTTGTTGATGGATTTCTTAGATGATGAATTCATATGATTTGATACTTTGTAAATTGTATGTTCTACCAAGTCATATATTTTATAAAATACAATTTATTTTGTTCATCACTATGCTCATTAGTTATATCATTAAAAGTGATAAATATTTATTTATGATGCTTGATGGATATTTGTGTTTATCACATCCTTGCTCTTAATCATGTTTCATATTCAATTGGTTTCAATTAGTATAATTTCCAATTGATGTCATATCTTGAGATTGTGATAGACCTTGTGTACATTGGATTGAACTTGATAGTAATATGTTTTTATTCCATTTCACATTTCATTGTCATCATAACTTTCATGTTTGCCACCTCTCTTGCTCATATAGGTAAATCTCATGACCACCATGTTTATGTGTTCATAATGCGGCTTCATGTTTGAACTTCATTTCACTCATCTTGCAAATGATAGTCATATTTAATGATTGGATGAAATGTTTTCAAATTATTCATAGCATATGATTTTCATAGTTATATTAATTGATGCTATGTTTAGTAAATTCCCTTGGCCTTGTTCTTGGTAATTTGATCATATTGAACTTTATAGTCAATGAGTATCTAATCCTTCCCTAAAAGTTAACCCTCAATTGGTAAAACCATCTTCTTTTTGCACTAAATAGTTAAATCTTTGTCAACAGTTTGACAAAAGGAGAGTATGGATTTAGTGGGGGTGTAAACCTTCATAAGAAGTATTAGTTTTGATCAAATTCACCTTTGTATTGGCTCTATACCCTTATAGCTTACTACTCATACATTATACCCTGTTATAAATTTCATTTTGGATTTATTTTGTTAACAGGTGCTACTAAAAGGTATTTTCCTTATTTCATGTGTGTAGGTACATTTGCAATTTAATGTCAAAGGGGGAGAGAATGTTCAAGTTGTCTAAGGGGAGAGAATATCCAAGTTGTCTAAGGGGAGAGAATGTCCAAGTTGTCTAAGGGGAGATATTGCATAATCTTCCAAAGGAGGAGAGAATGCATATCTTGCCAAAGGGAGAGAGTGCATGGTCAAAGGGGGAGAGTTGAAAGAAAGAAGAAAGCTTGGGAGTTATAGAAGATGCTTGGCCAAAGAGAGAATGATGAAAAGAAAGCTTGAAGAATGATCAAGCTCCAAGCATCAAGAAGAATGAAGAAAAAGATCTAGAGCCCAAGCTTAGTGAAGAAAGCATCCAAGAGATTTCAAGACTTGTCCAGTTTAGGGGGAGCCGAAGACTTAATGTGAATTTAGTGATGAGTGAGTTGCCATCAAATTGCAAAGGAGGAGAATGTTAAGGATTTTGTGTTTTTCAATTTGATGGATGCATTATCATTTTAATCATCATTTGAAGTTTCACACATGCATTGATTTAGAAAATCTTGAAATCTTGATTTACACATGCATTGTTTTAAGTCTTTTAGAAATATTGATTTATGTATGTTTTGATTTTAAACATTGAATGCATTATATTTGAAAAAGAAGTTTTATGAATCAAGCTAACCAATGATTTTTAAAGTTTCAAATCTTCTTTGGCATTTTATGTTTCGTGTTTTTAAAGCTCTTAGATTGATTAAAAACATGTTTCCAGACTTGATTCAATGGCCCCAAGAGATCCCTCAAGAAATCACTTTTAAATATGCATTTTCAGACATTTTGTCCTGTCGGTCAGGTGTCGGCTAACTGACTAGTGAACCGAGCTCAACCGAGCCTCTGTCGGTTCCATTTCCAGTAAGTTGCATTTCTATCGGTCAGCATGTCGGTCGAGGTTCGGTTGACCGGATTTGCTTTAGACAATGACCGAACTCGGTTCGGTTCGGAAACCAGAGAGCATGAACTTTCACATTTTTGTTCTGTCGGTTCCTGTGTCGGTCACCTTTCGGTTGACCGAACAAGTTCGGTGAACCGACAGTGAAACTGTTTCATAAAAATATGACCTTTGGAAATCTATCTGTTGATTTTGGCTGACCGGACCCTGTCTGTCAATTGACCAACAAGCTAGCCGTTGGACAACTTTTTCTATAAAAAGGGGTCATTCCTTTGGAAGAGTTGAACTTTTAAGCCATTTTTGAGGTGTTTGGAGACAAGAGAAAGGGGAATAAACTAATAGAGACCAAGGGGTCATTAGTAAAGCTAAGCTTGGATCAATGAAGTTAAATCTCTACGTAAGCTTTACTTTTATTAATCATATGTTATATGTTTTGTTTAAATCTTTGGTAAATGATTTTTAGCATGATAACTATGATGTATTGAATTCATTATTTTCATTCTATCTTTGATTTAAGTTGTGATGGATTCTTTACCTTGATTAAACCAAGTTTGTTTTAAAATCTTCATTAATCATGCTTTGCCAAGACCTTTGAGTTATTTTATAGCATGATTCATTTTCATGGTTGAATCTTTATTTGTTGTTTTTCATTCATTTGAACTTTAGCTAAATTAGTTTGTTTTTGAAAACAACATTGCACATGCATCACTTAATTAGTCTTAAATAGTTTCATACAACTTGTGAGTTTTTGATTTTCATATCATCAACAAGTTCGTATTTAAACAAGTGATTTGCATTTAACTTCAATCAAAACTTTTTATGTGCCTTAAACTTTTAAATGCTTTAAGCATAAATTGATTGAGCTTACTTTTTAAACTTGATTGAAGTTTTCACACACACATACACATCATGAGCATTCATCTTTGCATTCATATAGTGTTTGTGTGAGTTTGTTTTTCACTTTCAAATCTGCCTAATTAGAGGCATTGTAATTGAGCTTAAATTATTTCTCTTCTAGTGTTTTTGTAGACACTTCTTTGAGAAAGAAAATCTTAGACTTGTAAGGTTATTGCTTAGCCTAAGAAAAGCATAGTGTAGAGGTTATTGCTTAGCCTTAGAAAAGCATTTTGTAAAGGTTATTGCTTAGCCTAGAAAAGCAAATTTGTAGAGGTTATTGCATAACCTATTGAAAAGCATAGATAGTGGAAATCCGGTGGGGTGTTGGATCACAAGCCGGTAATGGATGTAGGCATTGAGCCGAACCACTATAAATCTTTGTGTTATGGTGCATTCTATGTGGTGACTGTTTTTATTAGCTTCCGCATTTTGTTTGTTAATCATCATAAGTGACTAGTTATTTTAAAGAAATTTAAAATTGGTCATAATTAGTCACTAAGTAGTAGCTCACCCTATTCACCCCCCTTCTAAGGTAAGGATCCCGGACATTCACCTTCCACTTACGGCGAGGCGGCGCGGCCCAGACAACTCAGAGGAGATGCTCCTTAGGGTTTCGGGGACAATGTCGGTATTGCCGTTGCCGGAGAGGTAGAGGAAGCCCTCTAAGACTTTGAGCAAAGGTGGGGGAAGGTGGTTTGGGGAGAAAGGGTCGGATTTTGAGCTGAGTTGGTCGCTGAGAGATCGGCGATGGAGGCTTCGGAGGCGGGAGATTGGGGCCTTTTGGATCTGGGTTAGTGGGTCAGTTGGGGGGTTTTGGATATGGGTTTTGGGTTTGAGGGGAACTAGGTCGATTGAGGGAGGAGAAGAGGGTGGGTTTTCTGAGGATTTGTGGTAAAACCAGTAGATTTCGAAGATGTTTAGGACCTTATCTTCTTCTATGGAGAAAGAAGAAGAAGATATTATAATGAGAAAGTTTCAAGGATATGAAGCAGGGAGGCTAAGGTGGTTTTGCCATTGCTGAGGTGGTGGGTGTGGGGGAAGGGGAAGGGGAAGGGGAAGGAGGTGGGGTGTTTTGGGTATTTAAAAAAAAAATAACTTCCACATGTGTGTGGAAAGAAAAAAATCCTAGTGTATGTAGAAGCCCTCGTCATGAAAAAGACAAAACATCTGTAATAAGAGTCTCTCTAAAATTGGGCACCACATCAATATATTTGCCAGTAAATATAAAAATGAGACCCACTTGCAGAAGCTCCCAATTTCTCACCTCTCGTAGAAACTTCAAAATTAACACTTTTTATATATAATTCAAGCACCTTGAATTGAAGTTAGACCCAGCCCTAAATTGATTACTTATAAATTTAAATAAAATTAAAAAAATTAAAAACAAATAAGAAATTGAATTGCATGAAATGAAATGACTCTTATGGTTAATATAGTTCTTTAATTGAAATAGTATTTGGCCAACCAACTCTCTATACGAAATTCCATTGCACGTCAATGCCAGTGTACTACTCAAGTCTAGGTGAATTGTTTTTTTCGATTTCATCGCACTTTAATGCTGATGCACTATTTAAGTCTGGTGTGTAATTTTTTTTAATGTGTATTTGGGAGTTGGACAAATACTTTTTCAATTAAAGAGTTATATCAGCCAAAAGAGCCATATCATTTTGATGCAATTCAATTTCTTATTTTATTTTTTTATTTTTTAACTTTAATAAATTTATAAATAATCAATTTGAAGGTGGGTCCCACTTCAAGTCAAGGTGCTAGAATTACTGGTGTCCTTAGAGAGGTGGTTTCCATTTCTGCCATATGTGGTGTCTATCCATTGGGTATATGTCAATGCTGCAGCGTCGCTGAACCGAAGACCGCCCCAGAAAGAAGAAAACTGAAAATAACCTTTTACCGTCATTCATTTCAGCGGATTAATTTCCACTCATGCTTTTGAGAATGGGGAGCTAAAATCTATAGTGGCCCACCTATTAAAAATCAAAATGTTTCAAAGTATACGAAAGCGCTAACGAGATAAAAGGACATGCGTTGATAACAAAATTAATGTATAAGATTATGCTAATTATGTAATCGACAATATGCTCAAATATTGCCATAGCATCAGCTCCTATTGAAATAAGATTTGAGAATAATTTCAAATTTCATGCATCCAGTGGGGATCTGGATTCTGCATCACTGGTCTTAAATACAACACATTGATTAACATATATAAAATGGCTTTGTGTGCACGTGTACATACTTACAATGCGATTCTCTACAACTGAGAAGATGGTCATCTCTCTCTCTCTCTCTCTCTCTCTCTCTCTCTCTCCCTCCCTGTCTAATTGGTATAGCAATGGTGGATCTCTTTCGTTAAAGAAGGATTATCTTTTATAATATATTCCATCATTGGTGAATCATACAAAAGACTCACAAGGTTTTCTCAAACCCACTACAATAACCTCGTAGAAGTTGTTACAATCCCAATCCCATTTTGGCACCTTCTAGAAGAACCCATCCTTGCATATGTTGCATGCACTTCTTTAGATATATTAACATCTTCCTTGGCGTATACTCCTTTAACTTAGTTAGCCATAAACTTGTATAAGAAAAATTCTTTTTCTCATCGGTGCTGTAGGGGATCTGTGCTCTCAGTGGGCTGGGCCCCCCACAGGATGTGTGACCACAATCCGGGCTCATTTGTATACACTTTGGGGGGCTTACCGCTGGGTGCCCTTAATCATGCGTTTGGCTCCGTAGAGTGGCCTCCCCAGGACTCGAACCCGAAACCTCGTGATAAAGGTGTTTTGGGAATCATCCTGGTACCACTTGAGCTAGTATTAAGGGGCCGGCCTTTTTGTAGGGGATCTGTGCTCTCAGTGCGCTGGGCCCCCCACAGGATGTGTGACCACAATCCAGGCTCATTTGTATACACTTTGGGGGGCTTACCGCTGGGTGCCCTTAATCATGCGTTTGGCTCCGTAGAGTGGCCTCCCCAGAATCGAACCCAAGACCTCTCACTTAAGAGACTTGAATAAGCAGCTCTGGTACCACTTGAGCTTTGTGTGGGGAGATTTCCAGAACTCCAGGATTACGCTAATCACAGCCATCAGATGAGACTAAGCATTTTCGCGTGCCACCCGCGTGCCGCCTACGTGGCACCAGATTCACCCCGGCTACCAGGACAGGGGCTCCGGCCGAAGTCAAGCAGGTCCGGACCGCTAGCGCCGAGCTCGGCTACTCCATGCGCCCACCTCGGCAGAAAGCTCCACCTCGGCCGAAGGAGCCGGGACGAAAGCCGAAGCAGGAAAGAGCCTCCACTCGCGCCCCTCATCCCCCACATCATCAGGCACGTGGAGGAATAAGGGCGCGAGCTAGTGAGACAGATGCGACATCCGGCCGTTCACAATCTTCGCTAGATCATTGACAGGGCGGCATCCAGCGGCTGAAGCCACATCAGGGCAAGGCCCGAGGGCGGATCCGATGGTACCTCAACCGTCAAAGGCGCCCAACACAATCTGGCCCAACAAGACGCACAATTCAACCCACAGAGCCGTTACTCTGCCTCTCTTCCTCTTCTCCTTCCATTGTTCCAGTTCACTCACTGACTTTGGCATCGGAGAGCCTTGTGCCGCCCAGGCCAGGGTCCTCTGACCGTTTGCTCTTCTCTTTTAGGCTTTCGGACGGTACCCAATCTTCACCACCTTGGATAAGTCCTCTAAGGCACCCCAGTTATTGTGGGTCATTATTTTCTGCACCTACAATTGGCACCGTCTGTGGGAAAGTAATATCCCAACCTTCCCAACCTTCCCAACCTTCTCAACCTCAATCTCCCAGAAATCATGCCTCGGAAAGCTAGGAAGGGCGGAGAATCCTCGAGAGCAGTGCTCGAGCAGCCAGCACTGTCGACGGACGTCCCTCTTCAGGGGCGGTCCCGAACGGTGCATGGCACATCTGCAGGCGAGGGCCGCTTAGGCTCGCAGCTCTACGTCGAGGTCCCCCTCCAAGAAGGACTTGAGGCCTCGTTCTCAGCAGATGAAGTCACACCACGCCGACGCGACGAGCGTCGGCATGAGTGTCCTCTCAAAGATAAAGCCGTTGCCGTAGAAGAGACGCGCCGCGTTCGGCCTCCTGCCGCTGGAGGAGATGTCGCAGCTCAAAATGCTCTCCTCCAGAAGCAGGAGCGGTTAATCCGCGAGCTCCAGCAGCAACTGAGAGCAGCGCAAACTACCTCGTTGAGGCAGGTCTCTGATCCTCAGGGAAAGAAGAGGGACGCCCCGAACAGGGCAGCCCAGCCTCCTCGTGAGGATCTGAGAGACCATCTGGACCACAAGCGAAGCCAGATCCATGACGAAGGCTCGAGCAACAGCCGAAGTCATCGTAGCCGTGATGGCCAAACCCATAGCCATCACAGCCCGAACCACTCCAAGCGAAAGCCAAGAGCGCAGACTCCAGAAAAGGACGACGAGCAGGAGCGATTCGACAAACGCGTCAGGTTGGCTCTTCAGCACAACCTGGACGTGCGGGACCAGAAACAGATCTGTGGCCACACTGATCTGGGGGCCTCACCCTTCACGAGGGACATCGAGCGCACCCCCTTGCCCAAAAGGTTCTCTGTCCCGCGGTTCGTCCCCTACGACGGGCTGTCCGATCCATCCGCTCACCTCCGTCACTTCTCCCAGAAGATGTCCATCTGGGGAAACGAGGGCTACCTCAACTGCAAGATCTTCTCCTCCAGTTTGGGTGACCTCCCTCTGAAGTGGTTCTGCGCCCTCCCAGAGAAGTCAGTTTCGAGTTGGAAGGAGCTCCAGCTCTCCTTTCTAAAGAAGATCCAAGCTTACAGCGCCGTCCCCAAGACAGAGGGGGACCTTCTCGCCCTGAGAATGAAGCAGGGCGAGAGCCTCGCCAAGTTCGCCCGATGATTCTGGGCGGTTTACAGCCAGGTCGAGGGCACTAGGGAGGAGATAGCAATCTTCACCTTCCAACGTGCCCTGATCCCCGGCCACGACCTCCGGAAGGACTTGGTCGGAGACACCCCAGAATCCATGCCAGCGTTAATGTCCCGGATAAAGCGCTTCGTCGCCCAGGAGGAAGATGAAATCCAGGCCCGGGGAGAGGACGAAAGACCGGAGCCCGAGCAGAAGAGCAGCCAGCCTCGGCAGAGAGGCGGGAGGCCCTTTCAGAAGCAGGAGCCCAAGCAGGCCTGGGCCGCTAGTTTGGCGAAGCCTACGTCGTCCCGATCTGGGGGCACCTGGAGGCCCAGACCCCCCACCAACGCCGGTCAGATCGTCAACGTCGTCTTCAAGGAGCCGATATACCATATCCTGAACAAGATAAAGACCAAGCCGTTTTTCAAGTGGCCTCCGCCCTTGAGGAATGAGCCCACCTCCGGCAGCCGAAGCAAGCTCTACTGCTCCTACCACAAAGGTAATGGGCACAAGACCGAGGACTGCAAGTCTCTGAGGTGGTACCTGGAGAAGCTAGCCGGCGAAGGCCACATTCCAGAGTTCATCAAGGCAGAAGATGCCGGCGGCAGCGAGGGCCGAGTTCACCAGAGCGCGGCTCGGGATCCAGACAGTGAGGATTCCGAAAAAATCATTAACGTGATCCATCTGGCGTCCTCAGTTCCCTCTCCCTCGTCTCGTGGAGGCTCGTGGGCCCGCGCTGAGGCCAGGCGAGCGTCGCATGGGAAAAAGGTGATGAAAGCCGACCTCGCACCGGCATCCAAAAAAGCTCGCCGCGACCGACCCGCGATCTCGTTCTCAGATAAAGATCTAGAGGGAATCCAGCTTCCCCACAAGGACCCCCTGCTCCTCACAATGAAGCTAAGGGACTTTACCGTGAAGAGGATTCTCGTCGACTCCGGCAGCTCTTCTGAGGTCCTCTACTACAAGTGCTTCAAGAAAATGAACCTCACGGAAGCAGACCTCACGGAGGTCCGTGCACCCTTGCTAGGGTTGTCCGCCACGCCAGTCTATCCCAAGGGCATGATCACCCTGGAAACCCGAGTCAGCAGAGCTTCCGTGTTGGCCAACTTCCTGGTCGTGGACGCCCCTTCTCCCTATAACGTTATTTTGGGCAGAACGTGGCTCCACAAGTTGGAAGCGGTCCCTTCTTCCCTCCACCAGAAGCTGAAGTTCGTCCTCGAAAACAAGGAGGGCAAAATGGAAGTGGTCACGGTAGAGGGAGACCAGCAGCAAGCTAGGCAGTGCATGCTGGCCGCAGTCCCAGCAGAGAAAGGGCCAGAGCGCGTCAACCTCGCCGAATTCGAGAAAGGCCTAGATGAAATCGGCCGAGACCCCGAGAAGAAAAGCATTGAGGACCTGGCCGAGGTCAGGCTGAACTCGGCAGACCCATATAGGTTCTTCCTGATCGGCACCCAGCTGCCAGACGAAGAGAGAGCCAAGCTCTCAAGGTTCCTGATGCAGAACGTTGATGTCTTTGCTTGGAGCCCAAGCGAAATGCTTGGGGTCGACCCCGAGGTCATGTGCCACAAGTTAAATGTGGACCCCAACCACAAACCAGTAGTGCAGAGGGCCCGAAGGACAGGGCTGCAGCAGACAGACGCAGTCGTCGAAGAGGTCGACAAACTGCTGAAGGCAGGAGCCATCCGGGAATTCCAGTACCCGGTCTGGCTGGCCAATACGGTGGTAGTTAAGAAGAAAACTGGTAAATGGAGGGTGTGCGTGGACTTCACAGACTTGAACAGGGCCTGCCCTAAAGACAGTTTCCCCCTTCCAAAGATTGACCAACTGATCGACGCCACCGCTGGCCATGACCGAATGAGCTTCCTCGACGCCTACAGAGGCTACCACCAGATTCCACTACACGAGCCTGACGAGGAGAAAACGTCATTCATAACCCCCCGCGGCACTTACTGCTACAAGGTGATGCCCTTCGGGCTAAAGAACGCGGGGGCGACCTATCAGCGCCTCGTGACAAAGATGTTCCAGGCTCAGCTCGGCCGAACGGTAGAGGTGTACATCGACGACATGGTCGTCAAATCAGTGCACTCCAGCGACCACCTGGCGGATCTCGGCCAAGTCTTCGACATCCTTCGCGCGTACAAGCTCAAGCTAAATGCTTCCAAGTGCGCCTTCGGCGTAGCCTCCGGCAAGTTCCTCGGCAGTTTGGTAACGCGGAGGGGGATAGATGCCAATCCAGACCAGATCACCGCGATCCAGGGCATTCTGAGCTCCTCTACCATGAAAGAAGTCCAGAAGCTCACAGGAATGGCTGTAGCACTCAATCGCTTCATTAGCCGGTCATCAGATAAGTGCAGGCCTTTCTTTCAGCTTCTAAAGAAAAGTTTAAAATTCCAGTGGACTCCTGAGTGCGACCAGGCGTTGGCCGCGCTCAAAACCTATTTGATGTCACCACCCTTACTCTCCACCCCAACTCGGGGGGAGATTTTGTATTTATATCTCGCGGTCTCGGATCACGCAGTGAGCTCCGTCCTCATCAGGGAGGATGTGGAGTTCAAAAACCAATTTATTATACGAGCAAGACCCTGCTCGATGCCGAGACCAGTGTAAGATCCCGACCCCAATCCTTTTGTTAGCATTGTTTTAATCGTGGTTTAGCATTTTAAGTGAGATTTGATTTAGTTTGACCGCGTATTTGAGTTTGACTAGATTTTTCCTTAGTCTTTGAGATTTTGTAGACCGTTGACTTTAGTTTGACCCGGTCCATATGATTTGTATTTTTATGGGAAATTACTTCTGATTTCTAAAAATTATGAATTTGGTGTGTTTTGACTCATTTTATGAAGTTTAACAACTTTCATGTTTTGACCATTTTGATTTGATGATCAGAAAATGCGTTTTTCGAGGAAAATGGGCAAAAATGACATTTTCACTAAATCTGTCCATGAATTTCGAAAATTTCAGAAATTGGGGAAAGTATACTTTTTGGAAAGTAGAAATTTCGCCGATCGTTTTTGTCTTCTTCGTCGTTTTCGTTCGGGGCCCGCAAATGTGAGTTTCAGCTTTGGTAAGTTTGGGGCCCATGGGGCCCAGCCCATTTGTTCTATAAAACCACCATTGGGTTTCTCTTCTCTCCCATTCTTCATTTTCCTGCAACAAAAAGGGGAGTTAGGGTTTTCTCTCCCAGCCCCTTCCTCTCTCCTCTTGTGTCTCTTGTTCTTTGATGCTAAATGGAGGAATGAGCTCCTCATCTTCTTCCCCATCTTTCAAGCTTCCCTTAGATGCCATTTTTGAGATGTTTGAGCTAGAGAAGATCCATCGTTGAAGCTCTTCTTCTTGTTTGGGACACCCAAAGGTTAGCAATGGTCTTCTTTTCTTGAGATTCTTGTTTTCCTCTCCATTTGGAGTGTTTTAAACCCAATTGCTAGGGTTTTCCTTGGAGGTTTACCAATCTTGACATTTAGGGTTTTCTTGGAAAATTTTGGGGTTTTTGTAGATTTGAAGCTTGAGGCTCTAAGGCATTGTTTGGAGAGTGATTTTGCTCATATCTTGGCTAGAGGCAAGTGGAATTTTCAATTAATATGATGTTTTCATGTTATTGTTTGGTGTCATGGCTTCTTGCTCATTATGTTCTAATCCTTTATGATTTATGGATTTGCTTTGAATGAAGGAATCAATGTTATGTGGATTTCCATTTATGTTATGGTTTTACCATGTATTAGAAGCTTGCTTTTGTCTTGGTCATTTAGAAAAAAATTGATCTCTTTGTGTTAAGTGTTTGGGTTCAAAAGAAAGGGAGACAACTTTGATTGTTTTTAAAAGGGTGGTAATTGATTAATTTGATTGCTAAATTATGGTGATTTGGTGAGTTTGGAAGGTCATGAAAGGGCCCAAGTTAATGTGAAAATGTGTAAGAAGGGAAGAAGGGAAAGAAAAATCAGAAAATGCACCAAAGAGTGCATTCCTGCACTCAGCCCGGACTGGGACAGAGCCCAGTCCGCTCGAGCGACCCAGTGGGCCGCTCGAGCGGACCAGGTTCTGTCTGGGCTTCGCTCGAGCGGACCCTGGGTCGCTCGAGCGAGCCCAGACCTGTCCTGGGTCCGTTTATGGGTCCTTTGGGCCAGTTTTTGTGGTTTCCTTGGGCTTGTTTCTTGGGCCATTCAAAGTCAGTTTTTGGGTCAGTTCAAAACCTTATATTGGGTCATCTTAGGTTCAGTTTGGGCTGATTTAAAAATCTGTTTGTGGGCCTGGTTCAGGTCTAGTTTTGGGCTGATTTAAAAATCTGTTTTGTGGGCCATTAAAGGTTTAGTTTGGGCTTGTTTTAAAACTTGTTCCTTGGACCTTTCAAGGATTAGTTTTGGACCGTTTAAAAACTTGTTTTGTGGGCTTGGTTAAGGTTGGTTTTTGGATTGTTATTAAGGATTATTTTGGACTCGGATTAAGGCCAGCTATGGGCCTGTTTTAAAGAGATTTTGGACTACTTGTATTACTTGGAAATTTGTGAAACGGGAATGATGTGAGAATGAGTGTATGTGAAATTACCCGGGAACCGTTCGAGTCTTAATGCGCACTTTATCATTTAAATATTATGGATTTTCATTGGCATCAAACGCACTTTTTATTAATTAATGTTTAAAGGTTAAATGTGCATTGAGATGGTTCCTTGGCAAGGCATTAAGTCATTCTCCACTATCCATTCCATTTCAAGTCAGAACATGTATTTGTGTTTGTATTTGTATCTGTATTCTTGGGTAAACTAATTTGAATATCATCGGTGATTTGCTATAAAATCATGTGTCTTCCCATGTTCGAAAGGGTTGATCGTATGATTTTATACAAATCACTTTGATGTGTATTTGAACGGTTTATCATGGATATTCGTATGTTTTCTCCGATTCGATTTGAAAAGAGATTGGAGTATGTTTGTCACATTCGGGATTTCTTCGATGAGACTATTGTTTTGATAAGACTAGTATTTGAAAATAAAAACCTCGAGGCAAGACGGGGCCAGAGCTATGTGGTGCGAGCCCATGAGCCAAAGAGGCTATGACTTCGAAAATAAAACCCCGAGGCAAGACGGGGCCAGAGCTATGTGGTGTGAGCCCCTGAGCCAAAGGGATTAGTATTGTGTTAGATTTGTATCGGTTTGAGTTTTGAAAACTAAAGGCACCACTAGGCTTAGGTCACCTTGTCGGGCTGATCACCCGGCTTGGGATCTTTAATTTGTCCGCCAGCTGCAGCTTGGATTCTGTCTGTACCGACCATGGCAACGGTTTTATCTGCCGGTCCCATTTGTATGGCTACGGTTCTGATTTTTTATCTGCCGGTCCCATTTGTATGGCTACGGTTCTGATCCTATTTCTAGTACCACGTTCAGTGGCTACGTTCTGTCTGCTCTTATTACTTCGGTAATAGGAGGATTTACCTATTTGTGGTCGCCAAGGTTTTATCTGTATATTACTTTATTTCATGATTCTTGTGGGTTATACTCTTTATGCTTTGAATTGGTTAATGTTTACGATGTTCATCATTTATCATATTATTGCCTTTATTTAGGATTTGAAAGGTATTTCCAACCATTAAATGCTTTATGCGGGCTACTATCTTTCGAGACATTCGTACTTCTGAGATTGTCCTTTTATTGCTTTGATATTTATGTTCGGTCTTTCGATCGTTTTATCGTGATTTATTGTTATTATTGGTTAGACTCGTTATTCGGTTTTACGATGATTTCGTCTGGTTTTATGTATGTTCCTTTTGTTCATATTATTTGTTTATTTGCTTGCCAGACCGTCGTGTCTGACCCTATTTGTTTGGTGCCAGTCTCTTCTTTTCTGTTTGTAGGTGTTTGATCAGAGGAGGCGGTGGGACCGCCGGTCTGACGTGAGAGGCTGCCCGTTGATATCATCTAGATGTCAAGTTTGGCACCAGAGTTCGTATCGAAATGTTGGGGTAGTAGCTCTGTTTAGTTGGTTATATTTGTATGGCTTGTTAGCCTTTTTGTTTGGATTGTAATTAAGACACTTGTTAATTGAAATTTGAATATGGGAAATAATAGATTTGTTACTACCAGCTCAGTGTGTTGTGATTTATGATTTATGCCAGTCTGTTTATTGATGGCTATATGAGGTTGGTTGAGTGCGACACGGAACCCGATGGCCACGGATTCCGAGTCGTAACACCATGTGTAGCTTCCGCGAAAATATACTCTGATCGTGATGGAATTTGTTTATCCTCATTCACGCGGATCTTGGGAACTATAACAAAAAGTTTCAATTTATCCCAAAATTTCGCACCCCGAGGTCGGATCACTGCAGGGCCCGGTTTCGGGGTGTGACAGGTTTGGTATCAGAGCTGGTTAGTTTCTAGGAAATAAAATACTCTAGAGACATTAAGACGTGTGGTGAGGATTCGTTAGATTGTGCCGATTTGTTTTCTCGCGTCCTTGTTTCTTTGGATTTGAGTCGGCTTTTCTTTCAGTTCGGGAGATTTTGCTTGTCTTTTCTTTTAGTTCTGTTGTTAGGAGATTTGGATGACCAAATTTCCTCCTTAGTGGTGGAGAATTTAAAGTCTCCATACTCTTGTTCGGTGTCTTTTGTCTATGCTTGTGTCGGAGACTGAGAACCTCGTGGATTTAGTATGTTGTTTTCGGAGAACAGCCGCAGACTTTCAGCCTTTCAGCATCACTAATGTGGTTAATGAGAGAAGACATGTGCATTTGCCTGCCAAGGTAAAACTTGAGCAGTATTTGAAGATCCCCTTTTCAGCTAATTGAAGATCATCATGCAGCGTACTAAGGTACGTAAATGTGGATTTTTGGGTGAACTCGGACTATCTTTCCAAGATGAAGGACTGCAAGAGGCATATCAGTTATTGATTTTATGAAGGGAAGTGATTCTTAGTTAGTAAGGTTGGAAGCTAGAGCTAGAAACTCAGGGATTTCCCGGATTCGACGAGCCTTGTCATGAATTTGGCTGAGAATTTTCAGGACTTGTAGCTTAGCCAGTGTAGTTTTCAGAGGCAATACCAAGTGGATGGCTAGTTGTAGTCAAGATAACTTTTGGCAGTAGAGGAAACTTTGTGGATTTTACCGACTTATAGGATATTGGATTGGACAACATGCAGATGCAAGGGTATACCTCAGTGGTTTGGATGTCCCTTTTCTTAGTGAGAATGATTTTCGCGATGGTTTCATCTTTTATTTAGTTTTTCCTTAATGTCTATGATCTATCTTTGTAGAGTTTAAACAATGGATTCATGTTTCTTCTTTAAAGCTTATTTTGAAATAAACTATGTCATTATACTCTTTTCATAAGTCACATGATTTTGTTTTCATAAGGATTTGTGTTTCGAATTTTTGTTTAATCTTCATAAGATGTTATCTTACAATGACCTTAGAATTTTGCTCTTGTTTTAATTCTCTTAAATGTTGACACTTACATTTCAAAACCTATATATGTTTGGTTGGAAATGGATTTCAATAAAATTTAATGTATGGTCATATTACATGAATTTGATTTATTTTTGAAATCCTAATTCGAGATTGTTGAGTATTTCAATGATTTGTTGGGCTATGAAAACATGAATTTCAAAACGAATAATGTTGTTTCATGTTCAAACTTTGATAAACTTTCTTTATTAAGTTTTATTTGATAATTTGGAAGTTCAATTTCTATTATGTTTTAAAAATGGTGAAATTCAACTAAGTAATTATTTTAGTCCCTATGTTTAAGATTCTAAGGGTTGTTTTGCATTGAATGGAATGAGTTGTATTAGCCTATGGTTGGAGTTTGGAGGTGTATGGATTGAAGGGTGGATGGATGTCAGGATGTGTACTAGTTCAGTTGGAGGCAAAGTTGGATTTATGAGAGAGTAAACATCATTCAAGACAGGGATTGGAAGTTTCAGTTCTTCGGGAATTAACATCAGATTGGCAGATATGTTTTTGTTGATAACACAGTATCAAGCAGAATATCAAGAACAACAAGTAGATAGAATCAGATGTGGGCAAGAATTCTGAGTACAGCACAGAAAGATTTGGAATATGGAGTTGTGAGAATGAAATCTGAAGAGGCAAGCCATGCGAAGTTTCGACACAGAAAAGCTCAGCAGGTTATGGCAGTTTAACATTTGGTGTATAGCAGTATGACATCTGGGTTGTAACAGACCAAGTCAGAGACAGGAGACCAATAGAATTTGGAGTTGTAATTTCAGAACGAAGAAAGATTGACGGTATTCTTGGAAGCCAAAATCTGAATGGTACAGTATAAGTAGGTATATGGAATTCCATAATTTTTCGGGATGAAGATTTTTCAGAGAAAACATGTCTACGATCACATCTTTGTACAAGCGTCAGGAGCACCGTGTACAGCTTTGAAGGACTTAAGGCACAGGATTCCAAGTGATAGAAAGAGACAGAACTTGCAGTTTCTTGGACCGACAGTGACTGACAAGGTGAGTAAAAGAAATGATTCAGTGCAGGAACGACAGATGACACCAAGGATACTTAGAAGAATTGTTGAATTCTAGTTTGGGCAGAGAAGTATGTTTTTGAGCAGAAATGTGGAACAGTGTGAAGCCTTCAACCGAGTCAGAATGTGGTTGACCGTGCATCTCAATGTCAGGTTTGGTCAGAGGTTGTCTCAGTTGCCGAGGTTCGGAGTAGGGTGTCAGTGTTTTCGTTTGTCTTTTGGGTTTTTGATTTTGATTTGGTTTAAGCCATTTGGAGGACCAAATGGGTTCTAAGGGGGGGAGGATGTAAGATCCCGACCCCAATCCTTTTGTTAGCATTGTTTTAATCGTGGTTTAGCTTTTTAAGTGAGATTTGATTTAGTTTGACCGCGTATTTGAGTTTGACTAGATTTTTCCTTAGTCTTTGAGATTTTGTAGACCGTTGACTTTAGTTTGACCCGGTCCATATGATTTGTATTTTTATGGGAAATTACTTCTGATTTCTAAAAATTATGAATTTGGTGTATTTTGACTCATTTTATGAAGTTTAACAACTTTCATGTTTTGACCATTTTGATTTGATGATCAGAAAATGCGTTTTTTCGAGGAAAATGGGCAAAAATGACATTTTCACTAAATCTGTCCATGAATTTCGAAAATTTCAAAAATTGGGGAAAGTATACTTTTTGGAAAGTAGAAATTTCGCCGATCGTTTTTGTCTTCTTCGTCGTTTTCGTTCGGGGCCCGCAAATGTGAGTTTCAGCTTTGGTAAGTTTGGGGTCCATGGGGCCCAGCCCATTTGTTCTATAAAACCACCATTGGGTTTCTCTTCTCTCCCATTCTTCATTTTCCTGCAACAAAAAGGGGAGTTAGGGTTTTCTCTCCCAGCCCCTTCCTCTCTCCTCTTGTGTCTCTTGTTCTTTGATGCTAAATGGAGGAATGAGCTCCTCATCTTCTTCCCCATCTTTCAAGCTTCCCTTAGATGCCATTTTTGAGATGTTTGAGCTAGAGAAGATCCATCGTTCAAGCTCTTCTTCTTGTTTGGGACACCCAAAGGTTAGCAATGGTCTTCTTTTCTTGAGATTCTTGTTTTCCTCTCCATTTGGAGTGTTTTAAACCCAATTGCTAGGGTTTTCCTTGGAGGTTTACCAATCTTGACATTTAGGGTTTTCTTGGGAAAATTTTGGGGTTTTTGTAGATTTGAAGCTTGAGGCTCTAAGGCATTGTTTGGAGAGTGATTTTGCTCATATCTTGGCTAGAGGCAAGTGGAATTTTCAATTAATATGATGTTTTCATGTTATTGTTTGGTGTCATGGCTTTTTGCTCATTATGTTCTAATCCTTTATGATTTATGGATTTGCTTTGAATGAAGGAATCAATGTTATGTGGATTTCCATTTATGTTATGGTTTTACCATGTATTAGAAGCTTGCTTTTGTCTTGGTCATTTAGAAAAAAATTGATCTCTTTGTGTTAAGTGTTTGGGTTCAAAAGAAAGGGAGACAACTTTGATTGTTTTTAAAAGGGTGGTAATTGATTAATTTGATTGCTAAATTATGGTGATTTGGTGAGTTTGGAAGGTCATGAAAGGGCCCAAGTTAATGTGAAAATGTGTAAGAAGGGAAGAAGGGAAAGAAAAATCAGAAAATGCACCAAAGAGTGCATTCCTGCACTCAGCCCGGACTGGGACAGAGCCCAGTCCGCTCGAGCGACCCAGTGCGCCGCTCGAGCGGACCAGGTTCTGTCTGGGCTTCGCTCGAGCGGACCCTGGGTCGCTCGAGCGAGCCCAGACCTGTCCTGGGTCCGTTTATGGGTCCTTTGGGCCAGTTTTTGTGGTTTCCTTGGGCTTGTTTCTTGGGCCATTCAAAGTCAGTTTTTGGGTCAGTTCAAAACCTTATATTGGGTCATCTTAGGTTCAGTTTGGGCTGATTTAAAAATCTGTTTGTGGCCCTGGTTCAGGTCTAGTTGTGGGCTGATTTAAAAATCTGTTTTGTGGGCCATTAAAGGTTTAGTTTGGGCTTGTTTTAAAACTTGTTCCTTGGACCTTTCAAGGATTAGTTTTGGACCGTTTAAAAACTTGTTTTGTGGGCTTGGTTAAGGTTGGTTTTTGGATTGTTATTAAGGATTATTTTGGACTCGGATTAAGGCCAGCTATGGGCCTGTTTTAAAGAGATTTTGGACTACTTGTATTACTTGGAAATTTGTGAAACGGGAATGATGTGAGAATGAGTGTATGTGAAATTACCCGGGAACCGTTCGAGTCTTAATGCGCACTTTATCATTTAAATATTATGGATTTTCATTGGCATCAAACGCACTTTTTATTAATTAATGTTTAAAGGTTAAATGTGCATTGAGATGGTTCCTTGGCAAGGCATTAAGTCATTCTCCACTATCCATTCCATTTCAAGTCAGAACATGTATTTGTGTTTGTATTTGTATCTGTATTCTTGGGTAAACTAATTTGAATATCATCGGTGATTTGCTATAAAATCATTGTGTCTTCCCATGTTCGAAAGGGTTGATCGTATGATTTTATACAAATCACTTTGATGTGTATTTGAACGGTTTATCATGGATATTCGTATGTTTTCTCCGATTCGATTTGAAAAGAGATTGGAGTATGTTTGTCACATTCGGGATTTCTTCGATGAGACTATTGTTTTGATAAGACTAGTATTTGAAAATAAAAACCTCGAGGCAAGACGGGGCCAGAGCTATGTGGTGCGAGCCCATGAGCCAAAGAGGCTATGACTTCGAAAATAAAACCCCGAGGCAAGACGGGGCCAGAGCTATGTGGTGTGAGCCCCTGAGCCAAAGGGATTAGTATTGTGTTAGATTTGTATCGGTTTGAGTTTTGAAAACTAAAGGCACCACTAGGCTTAGGTCACCTTGTCGGGCTGATCACCCGGCTTGGGATCTTTAATTTGTCCGCCAGCTGCAGCTTGGATTCTGTCTGTACCGACCATGGCAACGGTTTTATCTGCCGGTCCCATTTGTATGGCTACGGTTCTGATTTTTGATCTGCCGGTCCCATTTGTATGGCTACGGTTCTGATCCTATTTCTAGTACCACGTTCAGTGGCTACGTTCTGTCTGCTCTTATTACTTCGGTAATAGGAGGATTTACCTATTTGTGGTCGCCAAGGTTTTATCTGTATATTACTTTATTTCATGATTCTTGTGGGTTATACTCTTTATGCTTTGAATTGGTTAATGTTTACGATGTCGATCATTTATCATATTATTGCCTTTATTTAGGATTTGAAAGGTATTTCCAACCATTAAATGCTTTATGCGGGCTACTATCTTTCGAGACATTCGTACTTCTGAGATTGTCCTTTTATTGCTTTGATATTTATGTTCGGTCTTTCGATCGTTTTATCGTGATTTATTGTTATTATTGGTTAGACTCGTTATTCGGTTTTACGATGATTTCGTCTGGTTTTATGTATGTTCCTTTTGTTCATATTATTTGTTTATTTGCTTGCCAGACCGTCGTGTCTGACCCTATTTGTTTGGTGCCAGTCTCTTCTTTTCTGTTTGTAGGTGTTTGATCAGAGGAGGCGGTGGGACCGCCGGTCTGACGTGAGAGGCTGCCCATTGATATCATCTAGATGTCAAGTTTGGCACCAGAGTTCATATCGAAATGTTGGGGTAGTAGCTCTGTTTAGTTGGTTATATTTGTATGGCTTGTTAGCCTTTTTATTTGGATTGTAATTAAGACACTTGTTAATTGAAATTTGAATATGGGAAATAATAGATTTGTTACTACCAGCTCAGTGTGTTGTGATTTATGATTTATGCCAGTCTGTTTATTGATGGCTATATGAGGTTGGTTGAGTGCGACACGGAACCCGATGGCCACGGATTCCGAGTCGTAACACCATGTGTAGCTTCCGCGAAAATATACTCTGATCGTGATGGAATTTGTTTATCCTCATTCACGCGGATCTTGGGAACTATAACAAAAAGTTTCAATTTATCCCAAAATTTCGCACCCCGAGGTCGGATCACTGCAGGGCCCGGTTTCGGGGTGTGACAACCAGGTACCTTTTATTGGAGAAGCTCGCGTTGGCTCTCGTCAGTGCCTCCCGCAAGCTCTCCCATTATTTCCAATCCCACACCATTGTGGTAATCACGGAGCATCCACTCCGTTCAATATTCAAAAAGGCTGACTTTTCAGGGCGAATATCAAAGTGGGCAGTTGAGCTGGGGCAGTATGATATACAGTACCTTCCCCGAACTGCGATCAAAGCCCAGATTCTGGCAGACTTCATCGTTGAGTTCGTCTCGCCCAACTCGGCTCCGACCCAGCCCGGCACGGCACTGGGGGGCACAGGGCACGAGCCAGAAATGACCGAGGTCGAACAGTCGGCATGGAAGATCTTTGTCGACGGATCGTCCACCTCCAAGAGAGCTGGCGCCGGCATAGTCCTCCAATCACCAGAGGGTCTGGTCATAGAACAGGCTTTCACCTTGGACTTCAAAGCAACAAACAATGAGGCAGAGTATGAAGCACTGATAGCAGGGTTGAACAGCGCCCAAATCCTCGGAGCCCAGCACCTGGTGATCTTCAGCGATTCTCAACTGGTAACTAGCCAGCTCGTTGGAGACTACCATGCCAGGGACGACAGGATGGCGGCCTACTTAGCCCTTGCGAAAAAACTGCTGTCTCATTTCCAGAAAGCCGAGGTTAGGCGGGTATCCCGAGATACCAACACGCACGCTGACGCGCTTGCCAGCCTAGCCTCCACTGTCGAAGCCAGAAAGAAAAGGACCGTTGAGGTTGGGTCAATATCAAGGTCAAGCTTAAAACTCCATTCATCTCGGCTTGTCCTCTGTGCTGACCTCGGCCTAAGCTAGATGGACCCGATCATCGCTTACTTGAAAGACGATCAGCTCCCCGAGGACAAGACTGAAGCCCACCGAATCAGACTCAAGGCAGCTCGATTCTGGCTCTCTCCCGAAGGCAAACTCTACAGGAAATCCTTCACAGGTCCATACCTCCAATGCGTCCACCCGAGCAAGGTGGACGACTTCTTGTATGAGATCCACGAAGGAATCTGCGGCAGTCACATAGGAGGTCGATCACTGGCCTACAGAGCAATAAGCCAGGGTTACTGGTGGCCCTACATGCAGAAGGACGCGCAGGTGTACGCCAGGAAATGAGGAAATGCGAGAAGTGCCAGAAGTTCTCCCACTCTCTCCATCAGCCAGCGCAAGATCTGAGTCCCCTCTCTAGTCCATGGCCCTTCGCTCAATGGGGCCTGGACATTGTGGGGCCTCTTCACCGAGCTCCAGGGAACAAGAGATGGCCGATAGTCGCTACAGACTACTTCACAAAATGGATAGAAGCTGAACCGTTGTCCTCCATCACGGACAGGGACTCCAGGAACTTCGTTTGGAAAAACATCCTAACGAGGTTCGGCATCCCTAGGACCCTGATTTCGGACAACGGGACCCAGTTCGACTCCAAGTCCTTCAAGGACTTCTGCCAAGAACACGGTATCAGGAACCTTTACTCCACTCCGGCATATCCGCAGAGTAATGGCCAGGCCGAAATCACTAACAAAGTGATCCTGGACGGCCTGAAGAAGCGACTGGACAAGGCAAAGGGAAGATGGGTAGAAGAGCTTCCGAGCGTGCTATGGGCATACAGAACAACTCCAAGGAGGTCCACCTCGGCGACACCTTTCTCTTTGGCCTACGGGATAGAGGTGGTCATTCCTTTAGAAATCGGCCTTCCCACCCTGAGGACAGAGCTGGTCGACCAAGGCCGAAATGAGACGAACCTGGCAATGGAGCTGGAGCTGGCAGACGAGCGCCGGGAAGCAGCAGCCCTGCGACTGAACGACTATCAGCAGCGGTTGGCCAGGGCATACAATCAAAATGTCAGAGAAAGAAGTTTCTCCGTGGGAGAGCTGGTTCGAAAAAAGACCCTGCCAGCTGACAAAGAACCAAACGAAGGGAAGCTGGCCCCGAACTGGCATGGCCCGTTCAGGGTAGTCTCACTGGCATGAAAATCAGCCTACAAGCTCGAAGACTTAGAGGGCAAGCCACTGCCGAGGCCGTGGAATGCATCCCACTTAAAGAAGTTCTATTTCTAAAGATGTAATGAATCTCAGAATCAATGAAAGCAGCTTTCGCCCTATCATCAATTTGTCGTCTCTCTTCGATTGACTCCGGCAGCTCTGGGTCTACCGCCCTGGAAAAGGCTTCGAGTTCCTACACTCAGTCGTTTCCTAAAGCCCTGGGTCTACCGCCCTGGAAAAGGCTTCGAGTTCCTACACTCAGTCGTTTCCTAAAGCTCCGGGTCTACCGCCCTGGAAAAGGCTTCGAGTTCCTACACTCAGTCGTTTCCTAAAGCCCGGGGTCTACCGCCCTGGAAAAGGCTTCGAGTTCCTACACTCAGTCGTTTCCTAAAGCTCCGGGTCTACCGCCCTGGAAAAGGCTTTGAGTTCCTACACTCAGTCGTTTCCTAAAGCCCTGGGTCTACCGCCCTGGAAAAGGCTTCGAGTTCCTACACTCAGTCGTTTCCTAAAGCCCTGGGTCTACCGCCCTGGAAAAGGCTTCGAGTTCGAACACTCGGTCATTTCCTAAAGTCCGGGTTTATACACCCCTCAAAGACCGTTGCCGAACTCATGCTCACACAGCCGAGACCAGCGGGATTCTGGATCCACTTTGGCGCAAGGCAGTTTGTCTCGGCCAATGGTAGCCATTTCGGCCAAGGTCAGTTTTTAAGAAAGAAAGAGCAATACAAGCACTGAAGTGCAAAAAAGCAGCACAGAAGTACAAGTGTTACAAGACAGTGCGAAAGAAGTAAAAAATAAATACAAAGACACTGTACACAGATTGAGTGATCACAAAACTCTTCCTTTTTATTCATTGTAATTGCTTCATTACAAAGGTTACAGAAAAGAAAACAAAGTACAGAAAGGAGGCTCGCAGTCCTCTAAAAACAGAAAATGGAATAAAGGCTGGGAGGCTCTGATCTTCACCGACTCTTCAGGCTGCAGGCTCGAAGACGCCGGTTCGTTGCCTGGAGGTTCGGAGGGATCCTGAATTTCACGGAGCTCTACAATACACTTTGGTTGGTCAGACCAAAGCGTTGCAGAGCCCCTCCAGTTCGGAGGCCCTGGACCTCGCTGAGCACTTCAACACCCTCCGGTCAGAGAGACCAACCGAAGTTTGAAGAGCCCCTCAGTCCAGCGGGGCCTCAATCCCACCCTCAGCTCAGCGGTCCTGATATACCGTAGGGGGCTCGCAGGGAGCGCGATGTCACGCAAGACCCTGCAGGACCGCCAAACGCAGAGGGCGCCACCATCCCACAGTTGCAGAAGACTCCCCTGCAACCGGACCAGGGATGGTTGGCCATGGACCCACGTTCAGAGAGCGCGTGGTCCATGGGGAATTCCTTCAGAGAGAGCGCAGACCACGACGGGCCTCCCCCCTCGGAGAGAGCCGTCCTCTGGCGCAGGGGTTCCCCCCGGATCGAATATTTCCGAAGGTCTGCTGAACATGGCTCCTACGTCTATGTGAATTAAGCTATCCTAATTCCTTTTCTTTTCCTCTCCCATGGCGAGCCTACCACCTCTACTTATAGGAAGAAGAAGGGCTCAGTCTCCGAAGGAAGTTATGGGGCGAAGTCTCCCACGCGTTACAAGGGGCGCACGTCTTCCTGTCTGTTGACCAGCGATCCCTATGGCGCCACGTGGAGACGCTCGCCCGTTTCCCTCATCGGCCCTATCACCATGCTTATTGCTATTTATGGTCTCCAGAATACGGAGAATCGACACAGACAGCTATGAAGACCGTTCGACTCTCTCTAGGGTCACGCATCACATTAAAGGCATTCAGTATCACACCGAGAAACGAAAGAGAGAAAAATGCACAAGTAAAGAAGCCCCATTTTTCATTAAAAGCAAAGAGTACTACAGACCCGAAAGCTATTTACAAGAGAAGAAAGGTAAGGCTATTGCGGCTTCGGTGACTCCACCAGGTCGATCACCGTGTCTGATGGACCAGCAGCGTCGGCCGCGACCATAACCTCACTTGGAGTGTCGCCGGCAGAAGAGGCTTTGACTGGTACCTCACCCGAAGCAGGGGCAGAAGAGGCCTCGCCTTGAGGCGCGGCCGAAGCATCGCTGGCAACCGGGGCATCGCTCGGGGCCAGGACAACTGGAGCGGCATCCGGAGCGGGAACGATTGCAGGGGCTTCGACTGGGGCGCTTTCGGCCAAAGGAGTGGGGCTCGGCTCAGGAGCCGGGTCCGAATCTTCGGCAAGTCCCGATAGACAGGGTGGTCTTCAGGAACCCCCGCACGTCTCAGTGCGGCCAAGCATCCTTCCTTGAACGGAATGGAGGTGATCTCCTCCACCTGCTTCTCATACAGCTCTGTGGCATGGTCCACCCCATTCTGGAAAGCGGATTGGGCCTCGGACAGAAGAGAGGCCTTCTCCTTTTCCAGCTCGGCATTCGCCGTCTTCAACTTCTCTCTTTCAGCGCGCCCGGCCAGCACTTCCCCACGCAACCTCGTCCCCTCGGCCGCCGATTCAGACCTTGATCTGGCCAGCTCCGACTCCAGCTCGGCGGTCCTCTTGTTCTTCGCCCAGACCTCGCCTTTCAGCTAATTAGCTTTCGACGTGAGTTCGGCAACATCAGCCAGAGCCGACGCCAGCTGAGCAGTCTCTTCAGCGCTAGCCTTCTTCAGCCCCTCCATTCCCTTCCTCAGCTCTTCTAGCTCCTTCTTCAGCCTTTCCCTCTCAGACTCCAGCTGAGTGACCCTCGCGGCGTTCCTGTCACTCCACCCCACCACGGTCAGGAGCCTTTGCACGTTCTGCAAAGGGAAAAAGTGAATCAAACAGGAGCAGTCGAGCTAAACCACTTGAAGAAGAGTGCTGAAAACACTTACCAGAAGGTTAGCTTGGATCGCCGAGACCATCAGGCTTTCGTTGTCGAACCTCTCGTGCATTTCCATGTCTCGCGGCAGAGCGCAGGCTTTGGCAAGAGCTCCGATGACGTCGGCGTTCCCCATCAGCCGGTCCTCGACGTTCAAAGGCTTACCGGGTTGCGTCTCCATCCTCGGTCTCCATGGCGTTGGGGCAGTTCGAGGTCCGGAAGCCGATCCGGACCCTTGACCTACCGAGATGGTGAGCTCGCGGGCCGCCCCGCCAGTCGACTTGCTGGCCGGCGCATTCTTCTCAGCTGGAGCCTTGACTCCGGGGGCCCGCACAGGAGTTTTACCCTTCGGAGGCTGTTCAGCCCCCGAGTCCTTCTCCCCCGCCTTGGACTTCTTCCTGGGTGAGGACCCCTCCCTCAGGCGCTCCGGCGAGCGTCGCCGCACTCCCTCGCTCGGAGCGGGGGCAGGAGCAGAAGTGGCGCCAGCACCCCCCGAGCCCGAAGCTGCGCGGGTACTGGCAGCTGATGGCGTCGCAGAGGAGGAAGACCTCTGCTGAACTTGGCCGCCAGATCCTTAACAACTGGCGCCCTTGAGCTTCCCTCCATACCTTCTTCCCGATCGGACGAATAAGCGTCCACTATCTGCGTCAGGTTCGGTAACTCCGAACTGGAGGTGGACGCCTCGGCGCCAGACGCAGCTCGGCTCGCAGCAGGATCGGTCAAAGGGATCCTGGCAGGCACGGCAACGGAGACGGTAGGACGATCAGGATACGCCTCATCCTCCTCGGCTACTCCGGTTCTCCTATAGTGGCCACGGTACCTCGGCGTATACCCGAGCAGCTTCCAAGCCGACCTGGTCTCGTGCCCCTTGTATCTTTCTACCTTATTGATGTCGTCGACGTTCCTCCTCCAGCCCTCACTCGCAGCTCGGCGTCGCCTCGCGCCTGCCTCTGCACAACAGACAATAAGAGTGTCAGCTCGGCATCATCGAGATCGAGCAAAGCGAGTAAGAGAAAAGAAGCGGTGTTTACTTGGGACAGTCCCGGGGCGACGAGGGACCATCAGCCTCCAGCTCTCGCCAGCGCCGAACTCCCAGTCCCCCGACACACAGAAGAAAGTTTCCTCGGCATTCTTACTCGAATCCTCCAAGGCCAGGACGAAGCCTCTTCGCTGCGGCTTCACCCGAAGATAGTATTTCCCTTCCCCAGCCTTGCAGATATCGTAGGTATCCTCGATATCATGGACACCCAGGTTGGTCCCCAAAATCTCATTCAGCTTTGTCGTGCCCATGATGACCTTATAGCCATTGGGCATCAGCTGGCACGGGGTAATAGACCAGGCACTAAGGCAGGCCCTAAGCAAGGGGTGCAGAGGAAATCTGACCCCGCCCTCGATCACGGAGATCAGAGGGAACGGCATCCAGCCGCAGGACCAGCAAAGCGCGGCATAATCGACGGGGTCCGCCGGCTTGAGGAGGACTCCCTCCGGAATGTTGAAAGCGGCCCTAAACCTGGCTATGCCCTCATCGGTATCTAACTCAAACCTAGGGGTGCCCATGTCTAAAAAGGGGTGACAGCGAAGTTAAACCCTAGAAGTCGCGAAACCCCAAGAAAAACTAGACAGAGGCACGAAGCAACTTACAGAGACGAAGGGGCGAATCAAGAACAGATCCGGGCACGTCCTACGGTCGTCCTCGCTAGAGAAATCTCGAGCAGCAGAGCAGAAATCAAAGGTGAAGGCAAAGGCGAAAAGAAATCAGAAACAAGAAAGGAAGAAGACGACCCTATTTATGGAAAGGGAACCCTCGATTGAATACCGCTTTCGCATTCGAAAAGGCGGACTTCGCAGCCCGTGCCCGTCCCATCAGTGAGACAACGCAATCAGTGAAGAGGCTACGCGTGTAGCCGTCGACCCGCTTCCCAGGACAGACAGGGCAGAGCATTTATTGCTTCAGAAAAGTTGAAACGACACCAGGCAATGATCGCCGCATCCCCAGACAGACTTTCTAGCTTTCGACCACTAAAGGGTAGGACGCTTAAGAGGTCAAAAGCTAGGGGACAATTGTGTGGGGAGATTTCCAGAACTCCAGGATTACGCTAATCACAGCCATCAGATGAGACTAAGCATTCTCGCGTGCCATCCGCGTGCCGCCCACGTGGCACCAGATTCACCCCGGCTACCAGGACAGGGGCTCCGGCCGAAGTCAAGCAGGTCCGGACCGCTAGCGCCGAGCTCGGCTACTCCATGCGCCCACCTCGGTAGAAAGCTCCACCTCGGCCGAAGGAGCCGGGACGAAAGTCGAAGCAGGAAAGAGCCTCCACTCGCGCCCCTCATCCCCCACATCATCAGGCACGTGGAGGAATAGGGGCGCGAGCTAGTGAGACAGATGCGACATCCGGCCGTTCACAATCTTCGCCAGATCATTGACAGGGCGGCATCCAGCGGCTGAAGCCACATCAGGGCAAGGCCCGAGGGCGGATCCGATGGTACCTCAACCGTCAAAGGCGCCCAACACAATCTGGCCCAACAAGACGCACAATTCAACCCAAAGAGTCGTTACTCTGCCTCTCTTCCTCTTCTCCTTCCATTGTTCCAGTTCACTCACTGACTTTGGCATCGGAGAGCCTTGTGCCGCCCAGGCCAGGGTCCTCTGACCGTTTGCTCTTCTCTTTCAGGCTTTCGGACGGTACCCAATCTTCACCACCTTGGACAAGTCCTCTAAGGCACCCCAGTTATTGTGGGTCATTATTTTCTGCACCTACAGGTGCCATTGTTGACTTGCAATCGACATATTCAAAACATCTCAAATGAGTTTATCTTATTTTATCACTTATTAATGCTATATGTCATGCCCTTAAACCTATTTAGTGGTTAAACCGGATCTAGGGTGTGAAATTAGGGCTAATTAGAAATTTTCGCCCTTAATACCCAAGGATCTAAGTTTGCTGTGAGGATTGTATCTTTAAACCTCAATCTTCAATATAACCTACGGAACTTGGTACAACAACACCTAATTAATCACCCATACAAGTATCATTGAAAGTATGTATTTTCATTCCCATTTATACATTTAAATTTTAAAATACAAAAGAGATATAAAGTTTATATGCATCAGGGCTATCCCAAAGAAACATAAGCCCCGGAAACAAAAGATATACAGTCCCGAATATGACAACTGGCCAAAGAACAAAAGATAACATCTAGACAAAAGATATGATAGGTGTCCCCATGTGTAGTGCTCACACATGTCAGGAGAAATGACGCTATACTATGTCATCGACACACCACTCTCGCTGCTCCTCCTCTGGCTGAGGATCCTCTGGCATCGTCTCAATTTCTGGCTCAGGCTAGTATCTTGTGGTGTCGCCTGCACACCAAGGTGAACAAAGTCAACAAACGTTGGCAAGAAGATATGCGATGTATAAAAGATATTACAAGTTTCAAATGAGAATAAAGAAAAGTAATTAAACACGTGATAACAAGGAAATGAAACTAGGCATAAAAGCATGAGTAATATACAAGAATCAAATAACCATAATCCTAGCATCTACTAGCAATAGCAGCCACCAACACATGTCATGCAAAGAACAAGAAAGGGAGACTTCGAAGGCATCCATGCTATCTCCTGGGAGTATCAACACCGTCCAAGTCGACTGCCAACACCCAAAAGTATGGCACTAATGGTATCCAAAGCTACATGCCAGGGATAACAATGACGTCCAAGCCGACTGCCATTATCGTATGTCATGGACGTCGTCTATAATCGACTGCCCACCCCGATGTCCGTCTACCGGCCCATCATAAAACCCTCAAATTGCAGTTGGTCATGAATGCAATCCTCCCCATAGTGGATCCTACTATGGTGGAATAAGGTGCAGTTGTGTCATGCTTAACACGGGATCCAAGACAAGCACATCCTGCTAGTTTACAATATACCATTCCATACAGTGAGGGCTACTCCTAGTCAAGTCTATTTACAAGGCAAGTCCAAGGATTTTCACCGAGTAGTCCTTCAATAACTTCCATACATCATGACAAGTCTAGCCACATGTACCCATGAAGCATAACATATTCAAGGGCCCCTAGACGTGTACTCTAAGTCCGGTCCAAAGCTGTAAGTCTAAGCCAGTTATGTTTCATAATTACAAGTGTTTTATGGATAGAATGTACAAGGTGCATATAATCAACGGATACAAGATTGCATGTCAAAGAAGAAGATACGAGCATGTCCTTGGTCAAGGGTTGTCCCTCGTGTATGGCGCTCATCCTCGACGGAGTATGTATGGAAACTGAGTAGGGCTGTCGGTGGTCGGTCTTGGTCGGTTTTCCAACACCTCTGCACTCGGGCCAAATGTTCGGTTTTTTGGATATAGATAACCAAAAACCGACCACTGTATTTAGTGCAAGTGGGAAAACCGAACATTCGGTTTGGTCGGTTTTCGGTTTTGGGATGGGCTCTAATTTGAATAGGTCAAGCCTCATTTTGTATTGGTCTAATTGGCCATTGGGCCTTTAATTTCATTAATTAAATGTTAAGTGTCCAATCTAATTTAGTAACTTCCACACAAATAAAACAGCCCAGCAGCAATTAACAGTAAGTACAGGCCCAGCAGCTAGCTAGTAGTACTTAAAAAATGCAGATGTTCAACAGTTCAAGTCACTAAGTTAGTGCAGTCTCCAGCTGCTTAACAATTCGGTAGGTTCGGTTTTAACCGAACGGTTTTTTAGTTTATAAAAAAACCGACCGTAGTTTAATTTTTAGGTGAAACAAATAACCGATTGGTCAGTTTTCTTTAAAAAATATATATATAGAACCGCCCAAATGGTCGGTTCGGCCAGGCGGTTCGGTTATTTCGGTCAATTTTCACAGCCCTAAAACTGAGGCAACGATTCCTATTTTGGTGATCCCTTGGTGTACAGAAGTTGTGGACACCAGTTGACTCAGTTCCACAGTCATTCGGTCAAGGTACGACCATGGATCAAAACATCAGCCGATGCCGGTCGATACGAACCGGTATCGGTCGGTACCGGTTCGATATCAGACCCATAATCGGTATTGGTACCAAGGGCCAAAATATCCCCAATTTCTCTAGTGTTATCGGCCGATATTTTGAATATATCGGTCAAACCAATATATCGACAGATATATTCAAAATATTGGTCGAATAGATGAAATCCTAATTTTTTTCATGTAGGAAGAGAAATAGATATCACATGTAGACTGTAGTTGCATAAAATTGAAGAAAAAAAATAAGAAGAAAGAGATGAGAGGTATGGGGTATTGGCGTTGTAGAAAATAGAAACAAAAAGGTGAGAGAGAGAGAGGGGGGAGGGAGAAGTATCTGGACCAGCACCTACCGCGCAGAGCCGCACCGCCCGCCCGCTACCTCCTATACCGTTGCTCCTCTTCCTCTCCTCCTCCTCGTCCTCCTCTTCCTCCTCCTCCTCCTCTCTTTCCCTCCTTTTCTTCTTTCTTTTTCCCTCTCGTTTTTTACCATCCCCCTGTTACTGTAACGTTTGCAGTGATTAGGGTAAATGAGTTAAGCTTTTTAAGATCTCTTTTTTAGTGTCTCTTACCATGTGAGGCTGCCACACTATTTTGTGGCCACTTTCTAACGAGTGAATTCCATGGGCCCCTTTTTATTAAAAAAAGATCCATGGCTCCCATTGGACTGATTGGTGGGATCCAACTTCCAATTCACTTTTTTTTATCTATAATCCATAATACATTTAAAGAAAAAATTTTGATTGTTGAATTAATAATATTCAATCATAAAAACATTTGATGAACCTAATTTCAAGTAAAAAGCTAGATCCTTTTTTTCATGAAAATACAATCATATATTAATGATTAAAAGAGATTACATCAATCTCCAACAAGTGGAGTAACCAGTCAGGATACAAAGAGACCCATGTGTGGGTAATATGTTTAAACGTAGCTACCTTAGCAAGATTATGAGCAATTTTGTTACATGACCTGCCTATATGAATGAATTGGACAATCCCAATTTGACTACTCAAGGCTAAGTAATCATCATACAAAGGACCAGCAAGAGCAAGGAAGGAAACACCTGTACATAAGGCTTGGATGGTTACCAACGAGTCTCCCTCCAATATTATATTATCAAGTTGCAACTGTTGTGCAAGTTCAAGACCCAAGTCTGCAAGCAAGGGCTTCAATTGTGTCCACATGGTAGCTGGAAGCAAACTAAGAAGCACGACAAGCAATCACGCGACCACACCAGTTACGGACCACCACACCAGCACCGGTTCCTTTCCGACCGACCCCCCCATCCACATTTACCTTGTAGCAACCTTGGGGTGGAGGAGACCATCACAAATGACTACCCATATTAGGCTGTACAACCAGTGAAGAAGAAGTCAAAGAGGCAGACTCAAACTCCTGCAGCTGATCATGACGCCAAGCTACTGGCCCTTAAACAATCTGGAATTTCGATCCATCCAAATTGCCCAAACCATCATCACCCAAAGCTGCTTCACATTCGACCCAACCCATGTTAAAACATCCTGGCACCACGCCTTGAAGCTATTACCAGAAGGTTTCACCTCACTATGCCAATCACATATATTTCAGATTTTCAAGGATTCAACACAAGAGAAAGCCATGTGCTCCGCAGATTCCAAAGCTTCTCCACATTGTGCACATGAAGGAGAAGGAATGACCTTTCTCCTAAAGAGAGTTGCAACAGTGG